>MJUU01018077.1:41670-79416 GCA_002080025.1 Modiolus philippinarum
GGAGCACCTGATGTCACTCTCAGTTTCACTGGAGTTCACACTGTGAGTGCCTTTGTTCTGAATGTTGTAATTTCTGTTTCTGTGCTTTGTATCTGTCTAACGTTATTGTTTTTGTGTCTAACGTTATTGTTTTCTGTGTTCTCGTTTTTGCCCTGTCCTTGGACTTCGATTTTTGTGAATTTCACCCCTTTGTTTCTTCGGTACTCTACTGCCGTTGTTTCACACTGCAATAAAAGACAAACTCCTGTATTAAATATTTTACGAAAGGATATGGAGTAAATGAACGTGAGACCATAACATATATGTTAACTCCAACTGCAATAATTTTAATGAGCTGTATGGCCATTTCGGAAATTAATTCCTCATCAGCAGCACTAGAACACAAACAAAGGAAATCTATAATTTCAAAAAATGTGTAATATGCATAAACCAAAACGAAATCCGAATAATCAGTAATAAAATCTGTATTGACCACAGGCCCTTGAGTAGCAAATGATTTGGAAGATGTAAACTCCATATGCCGGCGCTATTGGAATGTTGTTGCAAAGAAAGGAGATGTTGGTAAGTGAGTCATTGTATTTGTCACACAGCTTGGTTTGTTGTCTCCCTCTTTTGTCAGTTTCAAAATGGCGGTCAAGGCATGAGGCCGATGTGGAAGTATATAAACCAGTTAAGGCTTATACATATGATACTATTTTAATGACTTAAAAATACTGTTACATTCTCAGATCATTTGTGTACTGAGAGCTTTTGTTGATGACCCAAATTTAACATTCTGATGCTTAAATTGATTAATACATACCATTTATCTTTCCTTCGAAATTTGTAGACTGTTCTAAATTTTCAATTCTTTTAGACACAGCTGAATCTGAAATTTTGGCACTTAATCTTGTTAAAATTATCTCCATCAAATAAGCATGAATAGAAATGTAAAAAGGGATTACACGAGAAGCATTTTTTTAGTCGAGCAATATGTCAATGAAGATAGGAATGTAGCTGAGGATTGCTGCAGAGTCTATGCAACCTGGGGTGCTATTTTATCAAAATTTGCGTCAATGTTGCAAAGTTGGTTCTAAAAGTGTCTGACCTATCAAAGTCAGCATTGATGTTATACAGGACCTTGATGCTATTTTGTATACATTTCACTCAGTGATCACATTAAACAACAACATTCATTAAACATTAACATCAATATTTTCATAACATCAACAATTCTATTTGCCAAGATCCTACCCATATAGCTTTTGTTCTTTGCCGTTTTTGTCCTTTTATATATCGAAAGTGGTTGAAAGTTTTCCATGCTTTTCCTACTTGTGTCTCGTATTCGACACTATTTATTCTTATTTAATTTACGAAGTATGATCTAACAGAAAGAAAAATTTTACCTCTCTCTTTATTTTTCTGGAATGCCCTCAATGTTGTATTTGTCAAATACGAAAACTTGTCTTCCAGAGTGTCTACCCTTTTAGTAATAGCCGAATCTATAATGATAAAATTATTGAATAAAAGATACTGCAGTATTTTATAGTTATGAATAGACCATGGCTTCATTTAAATGCTCACTGTTAGGCGAGTTTGAATACAGAACACTGCTTCAGATTTTGTGTTATTTTAGTTATTACATGTCTTGTCACATTTGTTACACAATCAAGTGGTGTAGTGGAATAGTGATAAGATTGATAAATTTCATGCTTAATGAATAACGCCATTAAAAGCGATGTTTTATTCCTTTGTTTTACCATTTATTTGTTGAGACTTTGTCTAATGTGTATTTACTCCATATCTATTTATTGCTTACTAATACAACATTGTTTTTGGACTGACGGTTCGGTTCTCACTTACTTTACTAAATTCAGTGACAAAAAAACATACAACTGAGGCAGAGATTGCTTTTTTTTTAATTTGGAGTCCCTCGGTTTTTTGGAGGGAATCACACTGCTAGTTGTTTAGTTTTATGGCTTTCTTATTCACTTTTGTTTATTTGATTGTCACTTTCATGTTTTCTCTATTTTTGTTACATATCAACTACCGCGCTTTTGGATTTTTGATTTTAGAATTTCCCCCTTTCTGACTTTTTAGCTTCAGTATTCGTTTGCCGTTGTATTTACTATATTTATTTCTAATGTTTCATATATATATAAAAATATAGAAATATAAAACTTGTTTTTTTTATTACATGTGCATATCATTATTACAGACTTACCATTGTATATTGTTGAAGCTCTGTTTAAACCGTTCATCAAATTATGTAAGTGAGTAACTCCGCTACCTATAAGTGAATCTGAAAAAAAAATCATTTGATAGACAAACAGCAATATCTAACAACATTATTGGAAATTGTCTCTGATAACGAGACAAGGAAAGACTATTAACAAGTTTTTTTTAAGATCATAAACTGTAAAATGCACCACAAAAATAAGCAAAGAAATGACTACATATATATATATATATATATAAAATCAGAAATGCACCAAAGGTGCGAAAGCCGAGTTGCGAATATTTGTTATTGTCATAAGTACATCAACAGATATGCAAATAGTTGTACAATCAGAGACTTATAATGAAACTTTCGCTGGATGTTTGACTTTGTTGCAACTTGGCTAAAAAATTGGCAGGGGTAATAATCTAGGTACACATATTGCTGATAGCTGAATGAAGTCAAAACATTCCAAGTCCCTTTCCCAAAAAACTTTGGGCTGGAGTTCCCCTTTAAATCTCGTTTTTGAATATTGCCGAAAGTATGAAGCAGAGTTTGACTTTGTTGCAACTTGGCTAAAAAATTGGCAGGGGTAATAATCTAGGTATACATATTGCTGATAGCTGAATGAAGTCAAAACATTCCATGTCCCTTTCCCAAAAAACCTTTGGGCTGGAGTTCCCCTTTAAATCTCGTTTTTGAATATTGCTGAAAGTATGAAGCAGAGTTTGACTTTGTTGCAACTTGGCTAAAAAATTGGCAGGGGTAATAATCTAGGTATACATATTGCTGATAGCTGAATGAAGTCAAAACATTCCAAGTCCCTTTCCCAAAAAAACTTTGGGCTGGAGTTCCCCTTTAAATCTCGTGTTTGAATATTGCTGAAAGTATGAAGCAGAATACCGTTTTTTTCTCTAAAAATTTAAGTTCTCTCATTTGGTTTCCATGGCAACCAAAAGCTCGGCTATCCAATATAACTCATTTCAGATCACCATTTCAAAAACATTTTGGCAGGGGTTCCCCTTATAATCCAGGTAATATATATTCCTGAAATTGAAGAAAATTATGAAGCAGAATATTTTTTTTTCAAAGATTAAGTTTCTGATTTAGTTTCCATGGCAACTGAAAGCTTCCACTATCCACTACAACCAATTTCAGACCACAATTCAAAAAAAAATTGGGCAAGGGTTCCCCTTATAATGAAGGTAGTACATGTTGCTGAAATCAAAACATTCCAAGTCCCCCTTTCAATAAAAAATAATTTGGCAGGGGTTCCCCTTATGATCTAGCTTATACATATTTATGAAATTGTGAATACTTTTTTTTCAAAGATTCAGCTTTCTGGTTTAGTTTTCATGGCAACTGAAAGCTCCACTATCCATTACAACCCATATTAGACCACCATTCAAAAAAAAAATGGGCAGGGGTTCCAATTATAATCTAGACAATTCCTGTTGCTGAAATCCAGTTTCAGAAATGTACCAAAAATCAGAGTACACAAAAGTTTTTCTTTTCATCTAAGGATGTTGCAGAAGACTTTTAGAAATACTAAATTTTTCTTCACATTAAAGATATTACCCCCCTTTTTTAATTTTGACTTTTCAATATATCTTATTTTTAAGTTAATGACACCCCAAAAAATTGTGTTGGTGTAAATTATTAGAATTAATAAATGAATTAAACATGTTCTGGCAATATAAAGAGTACTTTTGTATGAACAATAAAACGTTTTAGCTATTTTTGTTATGCAAATGATACCGAACATGTGAATTTAGTCTTTATTAATTATTTTAGGCTTTATTAATACCTGATTGTAATTTTTGTTATATTTTTAGAAGTTGTGACCTTGACCTTTGTCGCACAAACCCCTTAATCGATAGGGTTCCTCCTCTGGTCATAAGTCATGTCTATGCGAAGTTTCATTTCGATGTGACATGTGGTTCTTAAGATATCATGCGGAAACCAAATGTTAACCCCCGGACGCCCAGACACACCATACATCAAATTATAAGCCGAGTTCGACTTCGATTTAAAAATTATTAGACAACGAGAAGCAAAGAAAAGGATGAGCATTACTTCTTCATTGATAACACCCGAGTAACTTAAGGTAGATAGACACTGTTGCGCTGTGCAGTTTTGTCGCGCATGAGAAAAATAAAGAATCGGATACGGCGTAGGTTTGATTTTCGGGTCGGAACAATAATTTGGCGGCTTTTCCTTTGTGACGTCATAATTGAATGACAGATAAGAAACGTCATATTTCGTTTACTTGCCGCGAATTAACTCCCTTTTCCCGTAAATAATGTTTAATCCGAAAACTTTGTAAAATATCTCAGATAATAGCATGATGAAATATACATTTTTGCATTGTGACCAATAAATTACATCATAAACTATCTATTCACAAAAGTACATCAAATTCTCATGGAAAAAAGTTCATTTCTATCAAGCTTAAAATTGCCTTTCCATATTTTTCCCGTGCATTCTATGTAAGTTTAGGTGAAAAATGACTAAAAAATGAGCAAACTTTGATCTCAATTCTAGAAAAAGCAAGCATGGTGACCCATATTTTTATTACAGATTTTGGGTAAGCAGGATTGGTTCTTCAATTGTGCCGACTTACAACAAAATCTCATGGACCTGAATATTACTGTCTATCTACCTTAATACAGTCACAGTCAAATACTAAGACGTCTGTAACCACTGATAGTAGCATAGATATCAGTAATTAACTCTAAAATATCAACAAACCAAATTACTTGATAAGCTTGACCTTTAACGAAAAATGTAAGAAATGATTATGCAAAGAATTCGGCTAAAACTTTGGTACTAATTAATCGTTTTATATGTTTAACTTATTGTTTGCCGCTTTCGCTGATTTATATCTATTATATGAAGCCAGGTTCTCTTAGACACTTCAATGGCAAATGCCGTTGAATCGCTAGAGGACGTGAGTACCGAAATGGAAACAAACAAAATTACATTTATTATTTTTAGTGGTAAATCTAGAGTATCTGAATGATACATATATTACTTTACAAATATAATGTGAATATGATTTATATGTTTTTTCTTGACGTCCAGTTGAAATGTTGTCTTATAAATTAGTAATATAATTGACATACAGTATTGAAGAGGTTGATGTTATATAAACTAAAATTAATTAGACAAACTTAAAAGAATATATTTCATTGACTCATCATAACCATGACAGATACTTTTCTGTTGAGGTCGAACGGAAATATGATCGTCATGTATCCAGTTAATTCAGGACAAAGCTAACGAGAAATACTAAGGATCACGACCGTCGTTAATATCCCTATACTCTACACAGGTACTAAAATGTTAACATATAAATCAAAATCTAAAAGGATGTGGAGTTGATGTACATGAGACAAAGTCTTTACAAATACGGGGTAAAAACTAGCAATGTAACAACGCCTTTATTGCTGTTCTTCATCTTGAAGTCACCATGAGGCCTTCAACAATGATGTTTGCTCATTATATGCTCTGTACAGTCTCTAGCACGTTTTAGCAAAATTCATTGTTAACTTAAATGTTGAACAACGCTACATCCGTGTTTACTCCGGGGGGAGGGGGGAACTCTTATATTTTGTACGGGGACGTGCGGCTCGGGGTCCAAAAATTGTACCCGAATTAATACTAGATTATGGTCGAAATCCATACTGTCCTATAATACTGCGAATAAATACTGCCCTAGTGTATGACACCCATGAAAATACTAATGTGCAGTGTAAATTTGTTGTAGGAAGGGGCAGTTCTTAAATATGGCATATTGAATTTGTTAATTAATAATAAAATTGACATTTTTAAATAAATCTTTTCCCAATATTTATACGATATTGAAAAGACAATCAAAATAAATACCAGATGTGATCAAAATAGACCCAAATAAATATGAAAGGGGAAAATGAACATCAAATAAATAAATTTTTAAATAAGCACTCAAATTTGCCGCACGTCCCCGTATACAAATATATTGGATGTTACCCTCCCCCGGGGGGTTGCTCATGGATGTGAGGTTATTTTTATTAAAACTTTAATCTATTACAAAAATTATGAAAAAATATACGCCAATCATAATTGTACCGTTGTTTTCTTCAGTATTGTTTAAATCACTGATATCATAATGTGTTGCAATCCAACAGGGAACAAAAGACGTAATGCACCTGACCTAATACCACGTGTTATTACACTGTGGCCGAGACATCAGATACTAGCGAATTCCTAACAAATTTCTAACATACCTTTCTGTTTGTCTCTCGGTTCTTCTTTCATATTTGTAACGATAATTTGTAATTCGGCAAATTGTTTGTTTAACTTTTCAATCTTCATGTCCAACACTGAATCTGAATACAAAAAAATAGGAATTCATTTTAAAACACTGAATCTAAATGCAAACAAATTGGAATTCAATTTAAAACACTGAATCTAAATGCAAACAAATGGGAATCAAATTTAAAACACTGAATCTAAATACAAAATATTAGTCCATGGGGTGAAATAACGCCCCCCCCCCCCGTGCAACCTCCCTCCACTTCCGAACCCAACCCATTTATTTAAGTCTGCATACATCCCCTCTTCAAAATAAAACATGTTAACACGATCATAACCTGCACGCACACGTGGAATTTGGCCTATTTTTAGACCCACCGACCGATTTTTTGGATAATTTCGTTCTTCGTTCAAGTTTTTCTTTCAGTTGCTTCAAAATGTTAACCAAATGCCTTCCAGTTATAAAAACGAGGTATCAAATGATTGCTTATTGTATGAGCTTTACAAAAAACCCAAGTTTTTACAATTTCTATGCCCAATACGTTGAATAGCGCAATCAAACGTACCCCTACCCCAATGAAATATTGACGAAAAACTGATATTTTCATTGAAATTGCGTAAGTTTGATGGTCTAGAGAACCCGAAGTGCATCTCAATTCCCGATTCTGAAAATTGTTTTTGGCTTTTCAATCTATTTTCTTCAATACAAAACATGTTATGACGATGTTTACATATTTTAGATGACCAAAATTTTAAAGACCAAATACAATGACCTTTGAGTAATTTCGTTTTTGAATAAGTTTTGTCTTTCTTTTGCTTAATATTATTTTTAGTAAACAAATATCATTTGAAATAGGTATCAAATGAAAGTTTATTATATTTGCTTTACAACCATTGCAAATAATGGCTGCTTTTAGGTAATATAAACATCGAACATCAATAATACTTACCCCTACCCAAACAAATTTACTCTAAAATTGTCATTTTTTTGTCTATTTTCGCATAAAAATAACCAGAACACGCAAAATGTGTGTTGTTTATGACAATGATGCATGAATAACATTATAATTTGGTATTTTAACAGCCATTTGTTAACTTAAACTCAATATTTTCCCCGAAATTGATGAAAATGGGAATTTTTAACATTTCAGAATTGTTCAAATGTCACTGTTAAATCGTTATTTATGCCAAATCTGGAGGATATATCTGCAGATATGCCAATTAATTGTACCAAGCGACACATTTGTTGTCTTAAAACATTTTGTTTTGAAAACAATGAGTGTTTAATGTGACTCTGAATACCGAAAATCTTACCCCTACCCCAACAAATTTTCCCTAAAATTGTCAATTGTTTGTCTATGTTCGCATGAAAATAGCCAGAACACGTAAAATGTGTGTTGTATACGACAATGTTACATGAATTATATCATGATTTGGTATTTAAACAGCCATTGGTTGACTAAAACTCAATATTTCTCCCAAAATTCATGAAAAATGGAAAATTTTCAACATTTCAGATTTTTCCATAATTCACTGTTAAATTGCAACATATGTCAAATCTATAGAATATATCTACAGATATTACAATTAATTGTTCTAACCGATACATTAGTTGTCTTAAAACATTGTTTAGAAAAACTAGGAGTGTTTAATGTGACTCTAAATACCAAAAATCTTACCCTTACCCCAACAAATTTTCCCCAAAATTGTTGATTTTTTTGTCTATGTTGGGATAAAAATAACCAGCACACGCAAAATCTGCGTTGAATATAGTAAGGTTGCATGATTTCTATCATGATTTGCTATTTCAAATCCCAATTGTCTGCTTAAACTCAATATTTTGTCCAAAATTGATGAAAAATGGGATTTTTTTGTATTTCAGATTTGTACAAAATTCACTTTTAAACCGTTATATGTGGCAAATCCGCAGGATTTATCTGCAGATATGCCAATTTATTGTTTTAACCGATACATAAGTTATCTTTAAACACTGCTTAGAAAAACAAGGAGAGTTCAATGTGACTCTAAAAACCGAAAATCTTACCCCTACCCCAACAAAATAAAACTTAAAAGTCCCCAAAATATGTCTGTCTTTAATATATATGAACAAAGCATACTAATGTTTTTACTTTCTTTGCAAGAGATGCATTTTATATATCGTAATATGTAACTTTAACACCAAGATATGGGTAAAATTGAATATTTTTGGCGATTTTCGTGAAAAATGGGAATTTCCAGCATTTCAGAATTTTACGAAATCCAATTTTAGTTGTTGAATAACTGCCTATAAACCACGCGCGTAATCTTATTTGTGATATACGTCGGTCTCTGTGTATTTTGGTGTATGAAAATGATGTGTCATTGGACCTTTATACAATGTTTAAGCTTTTCAAGCTGAATAAAATGAAATAAATTGTGTTGAATATGTGTGGTAAGGGTAATATGTTAATATATGAGACTAGTTAATTTAAAATGTTAAAAAGCATACTGTGTATTTGCTAAGATATAATGAAACGATATTTAATCAACATTTTCAAGTTACATATCAAAGTATTTGCATCTCAAAGTCAAAATAGCAGAAATTCTGAAAAATGGGAAATTCCCGTTATGCATACAATTTAGGGCAGAGACCTCTTAAAAAGTTTAATCTACTTAAATGCGTGTCAGGTTTAATGAAATAAACACTAGAATTCCCATTAAACATTATCTTTTTAGCATTTAGAGCCTGAATATTTCAAATTTTCCCTTTTAGGGGGGTGCCAATTTTGACATTTGACATTTGAACCTACATTATGTCTGAAACTAAAATGTGTGCATATATCATAAATAATTATTAAATCGGCCATTATTAAATATATATTCAGATTTTACGTTCTAAAGTCAGAAAGTCGAAATTTTGAAAAAATCTAAAATTCGTAATATTTCCATTTTTCAAAAATTTTACACCAAAAATCAACATTTTATGGACTTTAATGGTTTTATTTTCCAACATTGTATTAACCTGATAAGTTAGGCATAAAAACTAGGGTTGTTTATCTGAAAGGAATTGACAGCTTAAAATAGTCATTTTCGCAATTTTTTGCAGGGGGGGTACATTTTTTGTGTCCCCAGATCATAAAAAGGGCGTAAAGTGTCCAAACTTGTGTTCATTTTAAAGGATATTAAACTAGCTTTAATTTGGTACCAAATTTCATTACATATTACTTATCGTTAAAAAATTATGGAGCTTAAAAGATGAAACTTAGTTTAAAACGAAAATACAAGAATTTTTCAAGTTGTACTATAAAAGTGGCCCTATACTGTCTATGGGTGCAGGTTATGTTCGTGTTAACATGTTTTATTTTTAAGAGAGGACAAAGAAGGACTGAAAAAAATCGGTCTGGTTCGGAAGTGGGAGGGGGTGCACGGAAAATGTTTCCAGCCCACGGACTATATACATGTATGAATTAAATTTAAAATACTGATCAACAATGAAAGGGTATGGAGTAAATGTAAATGAGACATAGTCTCTACAATCTTAATACAAAATACTGAATCTAAATACAAAAAAACTATAATAAAACACTGAATCTAAATACAAAAAAACTATAAAACACTGAATCTAAATACAAAAATAGGAATTCAATATAAAATACTGAACCTGAATAAAAAGGATAAAATGAGATGTGTTTATGTTTCCAAAGCTTTATACCTGTCGCCTGCCCTGAATAAAACAAGCTAGCAGAACCGGATATTTAACGGTTAAATTAAAGTGAATACAACCTTCCAAATTCACAACGCCACTTCAGAAAATATATGGGGAAATCTTGCAATTGCGTAAAATGGGTTTGGAAAATTTGGCATCCAACGGGCTCACCAGCAATTAATTAAAAAATCGAAATTTTTTAATGTCATATTCAGCTGTTTTTTTTCAGTTTTTTTTTATTCGAGAGCCTATTTGCAAACGTTGCTAATAACCAATGAAAGAATATGGAGTAAATGCACATGAGAGAAATCTCTACAAATACATGGTAAATTAAACAAGCAACTGAACAACACTTTTATTGCTGTTCATAAATTCAATACAAATTGAGAATGCAGTTTAAATAACTCTCTGACCAAAATTAAAAAATTAAATGTACATATATAGAAATACGGAGTAAGTATACCTGTTCAACCGGTTTAACCCTACCGCTAGCTCTTACTATACCTAGTCTAGCTATCCGGAATATCTATCGTTGTCTCCGTTTGTCTTTTCATATGTGTTTTTCTTGTTTCCTGGTGTGACATGTGATTGTAATTTTCACCATTAAATGTCTTTCCTATTATCTTCTCTTAATTAATGCGACAAAAACGCAACAAATAGATTAGAATCTTGAGCAATGGAACATCGCTTTTGATGTTTGTTTTTGCCATATGTGAGGCGTCGACAAATAATGTTTTTGGTATTCAATGTTTACATTTGTTGTATGTCTTATTTTTCAGTCCTAGATTTTAGTTTGATATTGATATTGGTTAATTTTTCAGGTCTTTTTAAGTTAGTTTGTAGATAATGATTTACATCTTATTATGTCATATTGTTTTTTCTTGTCTTAATAGTTAATGATGGCATGTGTAGAAAATGCACACGAGACAAAGTGACTATAAATACATAGCAAAAAGCAATGGAACAACGCCTTTATTATTGTTCTTTATCTTGAAGTCACCATGAGGCTTCCAACAATGAGCTTTGCTCATACTTGACAGTAAGTTCGAGACAGCCCCTAGCACTGGCTTCAGCGGAATTCATTGATAGATGTCGAGCAACGCTACACCCACCAATGTTTATAATGTCATGGATGCGGGATCGTCAAGAAACATAAAATTAACTGACAAATTGTTCTTAAAATCGATGTCATCCGTTGCCCGACAAAAAGACTAAACAGACTACGATGTTTGTATTTATTTTAATCTTAACCATTTTTTCATGTTGTGTATGTGTGTGTGTATTGCCTTACGTTCAGTGTATGCTTGTTTCTGCTGGTTTAAAAAAGCTCAAAAGAGTTTTTGTGGTAATGCTTCATATGCATCCAGCTGAGATGAGTTGAAATTATTAACGTTTAGACAAATATCAGAATATTGTTCTCAGAAGTTCTTTATACTAAAATATTCTAATCTATGCAATGAGGTTCAATTCAGTTTTACTGTTATTTTATTTACACAGTTCATCGAGAGGTTATTGTAAATAAAAGTACGATGCTATCCTCGATGCTATCCAATCAGATGTAAAATGGAAAACAAATATATGACCAAGATGAGATATATGTCACATACTTCATTACGAATGACAGTGAATAAAAAGATGAAGAGAAATGGGGCATATATAAAGAAGTATGAATAGTCGTTTATATTTGTCACTCCATTTCCACATGACAATATATCATATTGTTATGTAAAAAACAAAAACAGTGAATTAAAAAAAATCCATTGGAAATCCAGAATAAAAAAAATCAATAATGCAACGTCAGGACAATTTGTGCTGATAACTCATGTAACTGCATGAAACTGTCTTATTCCCGACCCCTATTGATAACATTAAATTGGGGTCATCTGCCTTTTTGGCTACGTAATGCAACTAAATGAATGATTTAATAATATACTAAACTAAAGCATAGGCCTATGAAAAACACGATTTTCAAGAGTTTTTCTGTCAATAAGAATATATTGTTGTTCGGGCGCCATGATATGGAATAAAGGTTCATGTTCCCCGGTCATCTCTTACCTTTCCCCCCTTCGTTTTATTGTTCAGGAAAAAGGTATGGCCTTTTCCCCGTAAATTTATTTTCTTCAGCATACTAGTACTAATTTTGCTAATGCATTAAATCTTTTCGAAAACCGCTTTAGCAGGTCATCTGATATATATGTTACAGGGAATCTACAATAAGGGATTACGTGTAAGCCCTTTATAATACCTGTGTCACACTGTCCCATGACCATGAAGACGCAATATTTTAAGGTCGTGGAGAGGTCGTGGTACATTTGGCTAAATTTTGACATTTCTACGATGTAACCACGACCAAACTACGATCATACCACGAACCGACTACGAACTCATTACAACTTAGCGACAACTATGCTACGACCATTAAGTCCTAACTGCGACCTTTCTACGACTATCCCAACTGCATCACGACTTTACTATGCTACCATCACGACGAAACCACGATTCTATCACGACGTTACTATACCTTACTACGATCATCAAAATGTTGATCACAGTTGAAATAAATACTATGCAATTTTTTTCTGGGCAATTTCACTAATTGCAACAACATTCAAATCAACCTGTGAGAGGGCGTGGTAGGGGAGAGGCATTTTAAAGGCATTTTACCGTAATAGCTTACATAGTGGTCGTGATGTATAAAATGGAAGTTTTGTTTCTGATACGATAACTATTAACGACAATAATGGATGAGCCCACTTATGGGCAAGTCTAATTTGATGTTTCAGAAACAAAATTTCTATCATTCTTTTTATCGGTAAATAACTAAATCACTTTGTTAGAACAAATTTTAAAATCGGGAAATTGACTATTAGTAAAAAAAATTGTACAATCCTAACGCTTTTTGTAGATCTATATTTCTTTATTTACATTGATGTGCGGATTGACAAAGTAGGAGTGGCCAAAAATTCTTTTTGCCAATATTTTTTTTATTTATTTATTTATTATTATTTTTTTTTTTGCATTTGGGCAGTGAAAATGTTTGCCTCACTAGATCAAAGAAAACTCACACAAATTATTGATGAACTGTATTCTTCTTCATTTTCTTATTATAGTACATGAAAATATTTAAAATGCCCTTTTATGCCCTATAGGGTTGATACCATTAACACAAACCAAATTGCATTAAAAATGCATTTAACTAATATTCAGTCTAGAAGTCCGTTTTCCTTGAACTTTGGAATATGGTTGCTTGGTCAAGGAAACTATGGACGATGGTGGCTTCGTAGGTGACGGTGATATATTTCATATCACGAACGCCTGCAAAAAAATCTTGGTTCCGTATCTCAATTTTTACCGTCGATTGATCATACCCATAGCGACAGCTTTAAATATGCTGCGGTGTTTTGCAAGTCGATATTTTATATTCATTATTGTAGGATTATTGCATGATCGCGGTAAAGTCGTGATAAAGTCGGCATGAACTCATACTTCGGTCTTATATGTCGTAGTTCAATCGTGATGTGATCGTGGCAGGAACGCGGAATAGTCGTAGTAGAATCGGAACGGTCGTTATGAGATCGTAGTAGAATTGGAATGGTCGTAATGTGATTGTAGTAGCATCGTACTGTGATCGCAGTTCAGTCTTCTCCATTGGAATCCCACGATCCCACTACGTTGCTTCTACGATCGCTTCTTCATGAAGACCTTAGCACAACGTTTCCAAGACTTTAACACGACTCTACTGAACCTTTCTAATACCCCCATCACACAAGGCCACGGTCGCACTACGACTGAGAAAAAAATAAGGATCGTGGTGCAATCGGGGCCGTCGCAGTAAGGTTCAAAATTTTATTTTCAAATAGACAAAATACATGGACCTTTGAATAATTTCGTTTTTGAATAAGTTTTGTCTTTCTTTTGCTTAATATTATTTTTAGTAATCAAATATCATTTAAAATAGATATCAAATGAAAGCTTATTATATTGGCTTTGCAACCATTACAAATAATGGCTGTTTTGGGGTACTATAAACAAAAAACTAAATACCGATGTTACTGTGAATTTAATTTCTACATATGCGCATTTCGACAACCTATGTCTCTTCAGTGCATCATACATCAATAAAACTAACCCCTACCCCTACAAATTTACTCTAAAATTGTCAATTTTTGTCTATTTTCGCATAAAAATAATCAGAACACGCAAAATGTGTGTTGTATATGACAATGTTGCGTGAATAGCATTATGATTTGGTATTTTAACAGCCATTTGTTGACTTAAACTCAATATTTTTCCCGAAATTGATGAAAAATTGGAATTTTTAACATTTCAGAATTGTCCAAATGTCACTATTAAATCGTTATTTATGATATATCTGCAGATATGCCAATTAATTGTACCAAGCGACACATTAGTTGTCTTAAAACATTATTTCGTTTAGAAAAACAACGAGTGTTTAATGTGATTCTGAATACCGAAAATCTTACCCTACCCCAACAAATTTTCCCTAAAACTGTCATTTTTTGTCCATGTTCGCATGAAAATAACCAGAACACGTAAAATGTGTGTAGTATATGACAATGTTGCATGAATTACATCATGATTTGGTATTTAAACAGCCATTGGTGGAATAAGCCGATCGCACTACGCCTGAGAAAAAATAAGGATCGTGGTGCAATCGGGGCCGTCGCAGTAAAGTCGTAGTAGGATCGTAGAAAGGTCTTCATGGTCGTGATGGTCGTGGAACAATTTTGAACATGCTAAAAAAGCGTAGTGCAGTCGTGGTCAAATTTGGTCGTAGAAAGGTCGCAGTAGAGTCGTGATAAGGTCGTGCTAAGGTCTTCCTGATCGCAGTAGCATCGTAGTGGGATCGTGGGATTCCAATGGAGAAGACTGAACTACTATCACATTACGATGCTACTACGATCTCAATACGACCATTCCGATGTTACTACGATCTCATTACGACCGTTCTGATTCTACTACGACTGTCTGCGTTCCTGTCACGATGATATCACAATTGAACGGTCGTGGTTACGTCGTAGAAATGTCAAAATTCTGCCGAATGTACAACGAACTCTCCACGACCTTAAAATCTTGAAGGTCGTACTAAGGTCTTCATGGTCGTGGCGCAGTTTGACACCAGACCTGTCAAGTCTCACGCTTTCGGTGTGAGAAATACGCTTTTCAACACCAAATCACGCTCTCACGCTCAGCCCTTTCAATGTCACGCTTTTTTTTTTAATTTTAGGGAAACATAGATTTCAAGTAGAAAAAAGACCGTTTTATAATAAGAAAAATCAGAAATAAAGGGTTGTCCTGCACATTCTTTCGTCATACTGGTTCATTTTCAACTAACAGCCTTAAAGTAAAACTTTTTTTCAAATGAAATCACAGATACATTTTGTATGGAAGCTTATTTTATATTTTTATAATTTGAAAAAATTGTTTTCAAATTCCTTGCTATTACGATATTAAATGCTCTCAGAATGTACCACTTTGCGTCTCTGAAAAAAAATCTTGTGGCTATTCCTCCACACTCCGTCTCACTCTTGGAATCCAAACACCATTGACAGCTCTGTGACACAGGCATTATCTGACCACGACTGCACTACGATTTTTTAGCATGTTCAAAGTTGTTCCACGACCATGAAGACCTTTCTATGATCATACTACGACCTTGCTGCGACGGCCCCGATTGCACCACGATCCTAATTTTTTCCTCAGTCGTAGTGCGATCGTGGCCTAGTTTGATTGGGGTATAAAAGATCAGGGAATACGTGTAATCTCTAAATCGCATGCAAAATACATGTTATCCCTCAATTTTACCATTGATTACATGTAATCCCTGATTTTTCTTGGGATATTTACACGTTTCCCTGACTCCAATTCTCCAAATAAATAGCATCCTAAATGGTTTTCATGATTTGTTTATTAAAGAGCTATATCAAACAACATTTTACACTAAATTTGGTAGTTCAGTAATAATAAGTAATGTCCATCTCGACATCTATCTCTAAATAATTGAATACGAAATTAACATAAAAATTTCAGAGTATAATTTTCCTTTGTTTAAATGCTTTTCAATAAATTTTTTTTTATAAGTACAGATATTTTTTTTATCACAGATATTAATTTACCCTTTTTTCAAAGAATTCCAATCAAGTATAACATTTATTTTGTCAGTGACTCTAGTTTAAGTGTTGAAAACAGCTGTTTCTTTTAAAAAAGTGGATAAAAGTTTATATATCGTTATTGGTAAAAACGAAATAACTTTCACAAAAGAAATCTATTAAATTCAAAGGAATGATGAAAAAATACATCTTTCAAAGACAGAAATTGACTAAATCATATCAAGCAAAATTTGTTACAATAAAATGTGAAGAAAACCAGGGAAGATACTATCTCATACGAAGGTAAAACTTTTTGTTTCAGGTTAATAAGAATGTATGCAGATACATTTTATTCTCATCATAATTTCATTGAAAACAAAATATGAATATGAAGTATACTGAATTAATGTGTGGAAATTAATATAAAGTCTTTTAATTGATGGCTTTGATTTCATAAAATCAAGATAAATCCAATTTTCAGCTTTAGAAATAATTCTAAATATGGATGATTTTCAGATTTAAAATAAAAGTAAAAACAGTAATTTTCAGTATTGTAAAAATCAATAAGAAGGAAAATTTCATTCTATAGCCAGCCTTAGTAAGCTTTTCCTCTGAAGCTAATAGGCCAATTGGAACACAACTTGACTACTGCAATTGGCCTCTGCATATAAGGTGTTTTCAGGTACGCATTATAACAAAGATGGCCACTAGCGGGAACATAACTTAGCATTTTGCTCTACGTCTTTCCTGAAACTCCTTGACCAATTGAAACCAAATTTAGCCACAACAGTCTTTTGGTGGTCCCCTGTAAAATGGGTGTTTTTCAGTTTGGAATTTTTCCAAGATGGCCGTTAGCGGGTACAAATTTTAACATTTGACATTACTATTTATAAATGTAACTGTTCTTAATTTTTTGACATAATTACTGCTTATTCTTGTTGCATGTAAAATATAGATTCAGTTCGGTTTAAGACTTGATTTTAGGTTACAAAGTCTTCTCAAACCATTCGAATATTCTTTAAATTGTGTTGAATATGTCAATTGTCATCAGAAGATGACCTTCAACTTTACTTGATACTAAAACAACAACGATTATTGCCTGTCAGGGAAAACGTGTAAAAATGTTGAAAGAAATCAGGGATTACATGTAAGCCTTGGATTTAAAGGATTTCATGTATTCCCTAAATCGGCCAGGGATTACGTGGAATTCTTGGTTTTGTCAGGGATTACATTTTATCCCTAATTACATAAATTCCCTGTAACATATACACTATCAGAACTAAATCAATTCAAATGCATTTGCGAACATTTAGATAAAAGATTCAGCCACTGAACTTGCCACTTGAATGCGTTTTTTGACAGATCTTGACAATTTTCGTACGCTTTAGTCAAAATTCGTTGTATAGGACCTCCACAACTAAAACGAACTAACTTCCATTTGGAAGTGCAAATGTTTAAACGTTCGCAACAAAAAAAATGGTTTTGGTCCCCTTTTGGTACACTGTAATATAGCAACAATGAACAAAAAGGGCTTTTTACAGCCATGTTCTACTACTCATAAGTCAGAAAACATACAAGTTAAGCACATATTGATTTTATTTCCCTAAAGTACACATACTACCGACGACCGTAAACGATTCTCGACAACATTTGAGCGTATTCTGAAAGTGACCCATCATAGGAACCAAATTCACGCCTTAATGGCCATACTTCTTGAAGATAAAAAGAGAAATATGAGCCTGTTTGTCCTTAGGAGATTCTTTAAAAAAAAACAGAATTCTAAGCATAAACTGGTTTTCGGTAAATATTGAATAATCCAAGGACAATGGCAACATCGTAAAAAACAAAGACATGAGTACGGCACAGAAAAGAAAAATGAAGAGACACACACATACAAAAAAAGGATAACACGGTTCCAATAAAAAAAAATATGGGTGAGATCAGTTGTGCCGGTAGAGTAAGCATCTCCTGCTTCTTATAAGACATCCGCCATGTTGAACATATCAAATCCGGTAGATAAAACAATATACTCAATACTTTAACAGTAGTGAATAACATCAGCAACGATGATAAAATAAAGAATCCTGCTGTTAAAACATCAAGTTTTTTAAATGACATGTTGTCAGTGCTACATCACCTTCCAAATGTTTTACTTTTTAAAACCGTTAGGATTGCTATAAAATAGCTTGAAATGATACCCAGAGTTCGGAGTATGCTTCGGATGTAAATGAGTACTCAGTAAAGTGAAAAAAGACACCGAATATTGAAAACACATGCATTGCAAAAATGGAATACGTCAAACTTACTGAAGAAAATATACGATTTTATAATTATCATGATTTCAGCTACTTTTAACAAAATGCGTGGATGATTTAGGATTCCGTCCGTGCAAATTCGTTGGCATTCAATGTTAAGGCATGCATTTATATCAGAAATTGACATTCGCACATTGTAACCCATATATTATTATTATTACCAAGGTCTTCTAAGTCGTGACACATTTGAAAGTTTTCCAATGATTTTATTTTCTTTTCTCCGAGTTACTCGATATATTGTTTCCAATTTTATATTGTATATCGGTCATCATAGTCAAACCCAGAACGAACTGAGAAATTTAATGACAAAACTGTACACATTGCGAAAACTACAAAATTCAAATATTTTGTGTCAATGTCATCCTTTTTGCAATCATTTTTTATTACATGAAAGTACCAATTAAGAAATCCCTAACAATTTAGAACTAGGTTACTTACCATTAAACACTTTTTCCAGTTCAAGAGAAATTGCATCAATATCCTCCTTTAATGTCACGGTCATCTTGTAAAGAGAAAACAAATATTCACTCCTGGCTATGTCACTAGCTTTCAGATCTCGTACGTCCTTCATTATCGTCTGCAGCTGTTCATTCTCGAAGCCATTGGTCGTGTTCCTCACTGCAACATCCGGTCTCGGAGTTGTTACATTCTGTGTGGGTCTCTTTTCTAACATTTCGACTCTCTCTTTTAGTTTTATAACCTCGTCATTTTTGTCTTTGAGGTTTTTCGAATACATTTTGTGTAAAAATAAGAGTTCTTGTTCTTGTTTTTCTAGTCGGTCGTTCAATGGTTTAAGATATTCTGTGATATCAGAAGCCGTCATTTGGTTTTTGTTCGACACATTGAGTGAATCAATTTTGTTTTGAAGTCTTGTAACGTTTTGCTCTAAGTGACGTCTAAGACGTCTCTCCGTAAACAACATGTCCATAATTTGCATGTAATGACGATGTGTAAGAAAAGATATACCATTTCCAGGCGACCCAGTACTTGGTTCGAATATTTGCAATGTTGTAGGAACTATGTATTCTAGAAGCACTAAAGCCCGAAAAATAAATTCATAGAAACTTACGTTACTAACGGTCATGGTTTTGTTACGTTACGTTACATCCTGCTCTGGAATACAAACAATACTGGACATATTGTCAAATTTGACCATATGAAAGTGTAACACGTTAAACCAACTTGTACCTGTAACACGGATAATAAATACACAAATATTCATCACAACATAAATGTCAAGAAAATGTGATATTGTTAAATTATCCCCAAATTACACATTACTGATATAGTAGGTAAGATCTACAGGTGTTTGATTGATCTGGTTTTGTTTCATTTAGAAAAGAAAATGTGGGATACTTTGTTAACATCGATAAATAACTTAATACCGAGGTTACTGTGAATTTAGTTTCTGATGCGCATTTCGACAACTTATGTCTCTCCAGTGCAATTAAAATCTAAACGTTTGGAAGACCTTAAACTTAAAGATGTTTAAAAACTGATAGAGAACAAATAACCAATATGATCTAAATGTGAAGCCAAAATTAGCAAAGGACAGAGCTTTGCATGAGAGATATACTCCTTAGTTTTCAACAAACTTTACAAATATTTAGATATTGTAAGGTTCCAAATAAATAATTGATTGATGACTCAATTAATTAATGATTTGATTGATCAATTTACTACTAGGATAGTTGTTCACCAATCACCAACGATAGAAAGCAAATATTTTATAATATATTCATATTGGGAACCCGTGTTCGCGTTACCAAGCTTTTTGTCAGTGTTTGTGAGCCCGTTCACCCATAAATCTATTTCAGAGAATAGAACTGATAAAAGATTTCTATTGCTGATCAGATATCAGATATCAGATATCAGATGTTTTCAAAACTTTTTTGAATTTTTCTTGAAGAGGCAAATTTTTAAGCTTCCGAATACTAATATGATGACAATGGGAAGAAATGGCAAAAGTATCTCATTTTTAATGTCTATATGGTAAAACTTAATATTTCAATAACGAAATTGGAAATTCATAAATACTTTAGACCATAATTTTGAGCTTTTTATCATGAAGTGTCATATAACCGACCTGTCAGGCATGAACTTCCAATGCCTCTGGCATGTGAGGTCACAATATTTCTAGTCGACATGAGTAAGACTAAGAATTTTCTGCTTCTACCGGGAAAATGCTCGATTTACTCAGCAAACAACACGGCACACGGTATCAGAGAAAATTTGCATATCATTGATTTATGGCGAGTACTTGTATACCAACAACCTCTTACTGGATTGATTTTCGGATATAATGTAAATCCTGCTTTTAATGTACCTTTTTATCAAGATTTAAGTTTCTCGACCTGAATTGATGGGCAACGGAAGACAGTGATTGTAAGAGGACTTTGCCAGTTTAGTTAATGTTTGTTTACGATCCCGCATCCGTGACCAGAAAAGACATGGATGTAGCTTTGTTCGACATTTAACAATGAATTCCGCTCAAACCGGTGTTAGGGTCGTCTCCAACTTGTATGCGACTTTAAGATGAAGAAAAACAATAAAAGCGTTGTGCCTTTGCTTGGTTCTGCCATGTATTTTCTGGGACTGTCTCATGTACATTTACTCCATATCCTTTCATTTTTTGTTTATGAATACCATTCATCACAGTTCCTGTTTTCCGCTTATAACACATCGACACCTTCAATGTTGCTTATCAAATTTTCAACAAGCTTCAAAAACCAGTAACTTTCATCGCTGAATATTTATTGTTTTCATGTGAAAATTATGAACTTATGTCACAGAAACAAGATGATTTAAGTGATAATAAACCTTTATAGAAAGAGAATGTCATGTTCAGAGTGTGTATAATCGCTTTAACACAAATGTTTTGAAAATTTACACAAGTTTTCTTTCTGCAACATTAATACATGTCAACACGACATGCTGTTTTATGCTTTTAGTAGTAAAACATGCTTGTAATAAGGAAGCTACAATGAAACTTGTAACAATGTTATATATGGATGATAGAAAATATGTAATGTACTAAACATACCTATTACACAGTGAACAGATTCTTACACTAGCTCTAGTGACCCCTCTAGTTACAGTGTCTGCCGTTTGCTTAGTTACTAGTACTAGTGATTTCCGTTAAAATTGATGTAATATTTAAAGACCATTTGTAAACCATGTTAGGTTACATGTTGTGTTATGTTTATGTATTATATCGATAGCCAAGCAAAGAGGTAAAACTTGTGAAAACCATAACTTAATTCTCGAAAATAAACAATGTTGAAAGGTAGGGTCATTTTTACATCCATTACTTTGGGCTGTTTTCTAAGAACTACATTTTGCTACAGATTGATGTACAATTGCATATCTTGAAAGCAACCATGGTACCGTTTCATAAAGCAATCGCTTTTGGGAGTTTTTATTTTGTAAATTACTTGATTTTTCTTTATTTTCACAAGGGCAGCAGAATACCGAAGGAATAAAGTACATGTAAGTCCAAATACCATGCAAAAACGAGAACACTGGAGAACAATGACATAAGCCAGCTACAAAAAGTAGAAATAAAATCCAACGCATTTACAGTGTGAACTGTCGGGAAACTGAGAGTGACATCAAGTGCTCTGGATGGGTAAGCATGTCCTGGTGAATTACTTAACTGAGCAATATTACCCCAATGTATGTCTTGTGGGAACTTTAGCATGGATCTTGTGGGAACTTGTGTTTAGCCGGAGTTCATACAGACACAAATAAAAAATATCGGAGTTACTGTAAATTTATTTTCTCGACAACTTATGTCTCTCCAGTGCAGATCAAATCAAAACATTTGGAAATCCATAAACAGAAATATGCGTAAAAGCTGATAGAGAACAAATAACTAATAGGATCTAAGTAAAACAGCCAAAACAAGTGTGGATCGTATTGCAAGGCAACACAGAAGTCCCCTACCGGTGGAGTTATTCTTTGTTATACCAGTAAACTTAGTTGAAGAAAAAAAGTTTTCCGAGCCCAAAGGCCCATAACTCTCTCAGAAATCAATGGATCCAACCCTTTCTCAAACTTAGTGGTTGATTAACAATGCAAATATCAGCTTAATATCTGAAAAGGTTTAGAAAAAACTCCGGAAAATCTATATTTTACCAAAATTTTCTAAGTCACAGCAGAGACATATAATTACATAATTATATGTCTCTGGTCAAAGGCCCATAACTCCGTCCAAAATCAATGGACTGGAACCAAACTCGAATTTGATCTGTAACTCATAGTGGTAGACTTACATACCAAATATTAGATAAATATCTCTTATAGTATGGGGAAAAGGTCCGGAAAACTGGATGTGACGAACTGACAGACTGGCATAGTGCAAACCTAAAGTCCCCTTCGGCGAAGCCGGTAAGGGACCAATTAGCTAAGGACAGAGCTATGCATGAGGGAGATACTCTTTACAAATATCATTACTGCGAAATTACCGAAATTAGATTTCAAGATCATCCGGCCATAGGTCTGTCCGGCCTTATGATGATCTGGCCTTGGTCTATCCGTCCCTTATTTCAAAGCTGAATTGATACTATATCGTTGGTTTGTTTTGTTTGGTCATAATATCTAGGAGAAAGAAAGTCGCATTATTTTTCAGACTCATATTGACGCACTAAATTTGAAATTTGTCAGCTAAAATGGCTGCATCATCAGTAATAGATTAACCATTTACAAAAGAAAAGTTTAACGTATTGTGAGGGATAGCCTTAAATTATGCGTACACAGTTTATTTCTATTTTAAATGTTAGAACTACCTTTATATTTAATTACATTAGCAGATGAATACAAAAAGAGAACACCAAAAATAAATGTGGTGAAACTCGCTGCCATTAATTATAACCCTTTGGAATAACAACGGAGCTTCAGTTGGGCAAATATTGGGTCCCTGCGTCCTGCAATATTGCCACAGGAATTCTCTATACCAGGGGTTTGCTAGGCCCAGAGAATTCTACCCTTCCCCGCAAATACGTGGATTAAGATAATACACTGAATGAATGGGATATACCTGTCCTGCTTGGTGTCATCCGCTGGAATGCAGACTCCTCGTGGTCCTAATCACTTGGGGGTTCTGCTTGACCGGTTACTTAGCGGGAAAACCGGGATCCCTCAGGTGTCACCATCCATCCCCGGTATGGAGGACTCCGGGAGTTCTCGGCATCCACCATAGATGTAATGGTACCTAACTGGGGAACCCCCGTATGACGTGCTATTTTACCACATAAAAGACCAAAGGCACGAAAATATAACACACAAAAATAAGGCATACAAGTATGCGTTTAATCTTCCAAGGTATCAAACTGCCTAGAAATTATTGTTACTTCATTTAAAACAGGTCCGTATCCGGTGATGGTTCCATAATTAGTCTCTGTTCCGGTCTCAGGTAACAATAATTATTTTTATTAGGATTACTTTTCCAGGTAATTCTAGCCAGTGCCTAATAAATTTTCCAAATATTGAACATTATATTGTCTTGAGAAAGACACTTCATCAACATAAATACAGAAGGGAGACCATTCAATATCTCCAATGAATTGCATGCCTGTACAGAAGATTTAAATTTTGAGTAAGGTTTGTTATTAATGATGCCCCTGTGAAATACATTTAAGAGCTCCCACAACAGACATGTTAAAACTCCAGCAAGTTTAATACAACCTTTTTTTATTTCGTCTCCTGTAAGGTCTTGTTCTAAAAACGTCAATCAAATTGGAGAAGGTAGGCATGGTGCAAGCAAAACTAAAGCTTCATAAACATCACATGAAATGAAATTCATATTACAGGCTCTAAGGAATCTGAAGTTGCTCACATGGCTTTCAGGTTGTCATGTTGAAGCGAATATCATTACCGAAGATCGGCTGTGGCTGATGAAATATCTACAGGGACCTGTCAAATAATCATTCAACCAATGTTTTATTCCAGCTGCACAAGTAGTCCAAATGAAAAGAAGAGTTTTACAAAGGATCCTTTTCTAGCTGTAGTTTATCTTAATTTGTATTTGTGATCATCAGATATATTTCAAAAGAGACCTTCTAGATGACTGTTCAACCTGAATTGGGTTCAAATTTATCCAAGTGTGTACCTTGTTTGAATTACACCATTCAACATCTTCGCCAGCCAAAGGTTACGATGTCTTCTCCACCCTTGGCAGATCAAGCTGGATTTCTGTTGTCTCAAATCCATGTTCTTGATTGGTTGCAGTTAACTTTTGCTGCAGCAAATCAATTAGTTTACATTTAGATTTTAAATATATATCGTAACAATAAAACTTAAAATATGGTGTTTACTGATTTTTCTATTTTGCCAAATTTCCACGATTTTGTAATCTTTCTTTACTTTTGAAGGGTTATTTCCTTGTAGTTAAATATATTGTGAATTGTTGTATTATTAGATGCAATAAATAATCTTTAATCATTACAATAAATCATACTGAAACTCTTACTCCAAAGGGAGATAATTTGAAACTGATGTTTCAAAAATTGTGGCCCAATCTGCCAAGGGTGAAGAGGAGCGGAGCGGATCGTAACCCTTGGCTAGCGAAGATGACCATTCAAGGACTACTGTGACTAAGTTTGGTTCTGATAAGACAAGTTTTTTCGTGTGGAAAATGATCTTTTTTATCTGTTTTCACAAAGGTTTAAATGTTGAATTATGTTCCCTACTAGTGCCATGTTCATTTTAAACAAGGAAAATCTAGACTTTTGTGACCAAGTTTTGTTTAAGCGACCCAGTGGGTCTTTGAATGAATAGTTTGGGACAGATGCACAAAAGACAAAGGACATCAAGTGATGGCAAAAGTTCTATCATTTCTACAGCCATGTGAGTTAAAAGGCAATAACTCTGAAGTTGGTTTTGTGATTGTCTCCGAAATGAAGAGAAGATAGATCTTGTCATTTTTAAACACTGTCAGAATTGTTATATTGCACACGGTTTTCTAGTAATTTGCCAAAAACTTCAATTTATTCCTGCTCTATTTTTAACACAATACCAGCCATATTGTTTTATCCTCAGTCGCCCAAGACACAATTTTGAAACTACATACTCTGGGAGGTTTACTTGATCCATTGTTTTTAAAGTTTCTTTATGTCTTATTGAAGTCAATATGAATGTGTTTCTCTCTGGTTGATTTGTTGTTTAAAAGAGTAGATTGTAAATATGTTATGTATGTACTGGAGACGACTATGATATCTGAGTTTCGGAATGCATGCCTGACCGATTTGTCTTTATTTGACAATAGGGTCTGTAAGTCTCGTCATGTGACACCGAGAAATCACGATAAAATTCAAATTTGAAAACGTTTTCCGCCAAAATATGACGTTGTGGGATTATGACGTCCTTATTGTTTGCTTGAAACGTCATATTTTTCTGTTAAAAATGCAACTTCCGGGTACAAATTATGAACCCGAAAGTCCAAAAATTGGACGAGACTTACAGACCCTATAAAATAAGTTTAAATCAAATTACTCTGTTGATAATTTAGGCTAAGTTTGCTTTATATTGGTCAAACAGCTTCAAAAGAAAAGATTATTGAAAGTATTTATGACAGGAGACAGATGGAAGGACTGGTGAGGGACACCAACACTAATTGATGAAAATGGTTTACATGATAAAGATGAGCTAAAATATCAGACAAAAAACTTGCATTAAATTTTTTTGTCTTCTCAATAGAAATGATAGCTTCAAAATTACAAATCCAACCAAAAATGTCGTTGAAAAAAGATTTTATCCAAGGGAAATATTTGCACTTTTTATGCCATCGCCAAAAGTGGTCCTGTTTTTTCTTTACCAAAAATGTCATTAAAAAACAATGTATCCAAGGGGAATATTTACACTTTTTATGCCATTGCCAAAGAGTGGCCAAGAGTTTGAAAGTTTTTCCTGATTCTTCTGTATAATAACTTGCTTTTGGTATTTGAGAATCAACTAACAGATCAAAACCAAATTTTGTCACATGCTTCCTGATCACAAAACACAGAACTAAATTTATTTTGGGAATGATTTCTTCAAGTTTCATATCATAGTTGTTAGAACTAGATTAGAATTCAAGGATTTATTTCCTTAAAGTCAAGATAACAGTTGTTACATAGAGACATCAGTTTTCCCAGAAAATTTGAAATCCCTAATAATAACTTATATATCCAGCATCAGGTTAAATGTAATTTGATGAAGGCTTCCTTTTTCCATGGAAGCATTTTTCCATTTTTTAATCAAGTCCTGATAAATCTCATTATCCCATATCTATAAACATTATTTAAAATTTCCTGTACCAAACAAATACACCATAAAAATAAAAACATAAAACTTTTTTAAACATTTTATTTCATTAATTATGCTTACATATATGTACATTGTATAATATAAATACAACTAACAGTAATATCACAGATCTACAAATATGCGTACATTTTATCCCTGCTGACATGATCTAATGGTTCATATTATCTGACATGTCAAGGACATAGTTATAACACTACTTTAATAATGTAAAGTCAAGAAGGCCAAGGTTGACATGTCAAAATTTCTATCAGTATCAATAATTTTTGATAAGAAAAAAGATACACAACTTAATCAACTGAAAAAAAGAAAATATTTGGACATCAGTTATAGTCCTGCCAATTAAGACATTTCCTTTTTTGATAAAAAAGACAAGCAACTTAATCAATTAAAAAAATGAAATATTTGGACATCATTTATAGTCCTGCCAATTACAACATTTCATTTCCATGTAAATACATGAACAGTACAAGGGCTGTAAAATTGACTTGCAAATCTTCAACACTTGGAACCCAAGAGATTCTGAAGTTTATCACAGAGTTTTGTAAAACTCTGATGTCCATTTATATCACTAGAAGATATAGTCTATGACCATATGAAACTAACACTTTAAAATATCTTTGTCATCTGCTGCCAAGTTTATCATTTACATCACAGGTGAGTTTCAATAAGCTGAAAAATAAAGTATCACCTGTTTAATTTTATTTGATATATATTTGTTATATACAGTAATTTAGATATGAACTCAGACCTAAATATCCAGCAGAAAATGTAGGTTTTAATGACCTAATTTTGCCTGGATGCAGACTTAACATCAGAAATTTTACTGAATGTGTTACATCCTACAATACACAAGGCAACATTAAAATCATGTGTTCATGCTGTCATTTTATCCAATGACAAATTATTTCAAATGATTGAATGATTGACATGTTTAAACATCCATTATAAACAACAGAACAGAACTTCGGCTTGATGATCCACATAAAATACTCCTACGCTACTTTCAACAGGAAGTACTCTTTTTTTTGGGGGGGGGGGGGGTAATCAATGTTCATTCTTCATATGGTTCATTACAAATGTTAAAAATGAAAAATATCTTTTAGTAATGTATGATTGAACTTGTATGACTGTGTTATATTCTTGCAGATAATTAGATCTAAGTTATTAAATTTGTGTGTTATCTCATTTATTGTTTGTTTCTGAACAAATAAAACAATTATGAAATTAAGTATGTTGGAATATGCATAGAATATTGACTTAATTATATGTACAATTAATTAATTTGATGTATTATTTCATATTACAACGATATCATGTGAACTTTTTTCATTGTTGGCACTGTTTTTTTTTAATATTTTAATAGTGTAATTATGTCACATTTTTGAAACAACATGTTTTGTTAGATGATAGATGAGAAACTACATAACTTCCAAATTACATGTAGAGTGGTTGTACTTTTAATCTGCAATTTGTCACACTGTTTTTACAATAATTGTTACATAGTCACATATAGGGTTATTGACATTAACATCACTAGAGACTTACATGAGACTTTATCGCTCACCTGGTGGTTCCTGATCTAATAAGATTTTCCCATTGGGCTAAATGATTAATCTTAGGTGACTAAAATCATACATTTGTTGCATGACCATCATTTAACAAAGCCTAGTTCATATCAACTCGATCATGTTGATGTATGAAATTATTTTGAACAATAAACAATGTACATAATATCCCATAAATTTCTATGCAAAACTATTCCCACGTGGAGGATGTTTTGAATTTGTGATTCCTACAAATATGAAACAGTTTTCAAGAATTAGCAATTTATAACATGTTCCCAGTGCAAAACAAGAAGAGTATTCATTCATTCTCAATTAGTTTTGCTCTTTATCAAATAATTTTTTAACAATATTCCAATATTTTAAATGCAGCTTTATTGCAGATTTTACACCACTACAAATGCACTATCTGCCTAGATATTCACTTGACAACAGTTGGCTAAAATGCTGTGACATCACTTTCTGGATTGACAAGAATTGTTTATTGTCACTTTTGATAAAACAACATTTATCCAAATGAAAATTTGGTAAATCACTACTGCCTATATAAAAATGCAGCTTTAATTGGAAATATCTGGATAAAAGACGGTCCTGAAAATACTAGCCATGACCAAAATGCAACTGCAAAATTTGTGCAAGATGTTATTTTTTTACATGCATCTTCCAAATAAGTAAACAAATTTCCCATTACACAAAATATTGTGCCAGTGTTAAATTGAATTCATTTGTAATATAAAAATCTACAGTACTTCAAAATAAGATCATTATGAGGAAACAAATCTTTATTATAAGTCTGTGAAGCAAGTAAGACCTGGGAATAAATTGTTATTAGCGTAAAAATTGTGAGATTCATTCTGGAACAGTTATGATTCAAACACAATAGAATGACATCTTTGCCATGAATTAGCTGCCTTTCTCATAATTAATGCATAATCCAGAAACTTTGTAAAATATTTCAGTTATGGAGACATACAGATTTTTTGCCATTAACCTATAGATCAGATCATAATCTATTTATAAAAATATAAAAAAAATTAAAGGCAAAAGGTTTATTAAGCTAAATATTTTTTTCTTTCATCTTTATATAGTGCACCCTTTGTTAATTTAGGTGAAAAAAGGCAAAAATGTTCTATTAAAAAGAAGTTTGGCTAATGATACTTTTTATAGCATATTTCTGGTTGGTAGGTTGGGGTCTTCAATCATGCCAATTTACAACAAAATCTTATGGATGTAAATACCGGTATGATAGTCAGTCTATCTACCTTAAAACATTTATGATGTAACAAGCTTAAAAAAACAAAAGAAAAATAAAATTAATCCTTGTTACGGAAACAAGTTCATCACTTCTTGTTTATTAATTAAATCTTTTGTAATCAACTTACTTTTAGGTGGAGGCTGTTTCTTCAGTTTTCCTGAAAAAAAAATATAAAATTTGCAATTATTTTGGAAAAAGCAACTGAAGCAGTTATGAAAACAACTCTTAATATCAGAAAAAACAGCACTTTCAGTGAAATAATAGAATATTCCATTATTCTGTTATTCAACTGAAAAGTGCTTCATTTCTGATCATCCCTAAATTTCAACTTTATCCAAATTGAAATTATTGAAAAAAAAAATTATGAATATTATACAATTATGGCACTTCCACGAGAACAATATGGGGTTTAACAGAACAATAAAGTAATATTGAAGGAGGGGTTACTTGGACAGCCGTATTGGGCCTCGGCGTTGCTTCGGCCCAATACAGCTGTCCTCGGCCCAATAAGACTGTCCTTGGACATAATACAGGACCAATATGAAAAATCCCATTCTATAACCCTATATTATTGCGCAGCTACATTTCTATATGTTATACAAAAAAACAAATATAATAATAACATTTACACCATAAAGAAAAAAGAAGGGAAACGTGGGAATGTGCCAAAGAGACAACTACCCAAAGGGGAGTAATAACAACTCAAATTTACACCATAAAGAGCATATATATTTTTTTTTATAAAAGGCAATTTCATGTTCTTTAAAAGAAATTGCTCATTATGACATGAAAAATCATTTCAGAAAATTTCAAATTTTTTTCATACTCACAATAAAACCATTAGTTCATAATTATTTAACCCAAACTATCCTGAAATAGGCCCAAGAGACCTGTCACTGCTAAATCCACAATGAAAGGATATGGAGTAAATGCATGTAAGACAAAGCCTCTACAAATACATGGTAAAAACAAGTAAAGGAACAACGTTTGTTCCTCTAAATTCTGCATTCAACTATTTGATCATAGACAGATTTATCAAATTTTTATGGAAAATTGCCTGCACTTACAAGACTTCACAAGAATGACAGAAATGAGACACAAGCTGTTCTCAATTTTTTATGTTTATGTGATTTTGAAACATATAAATAATATAGGGCTACGCCGAGCGCAGCATGATACGACCGCAGCATGTCGACCACTGAAATTTCAACAAAAGTAGTTTAAAGTGAATGTGGACACAATAAAGAGCTTGACACAATAATTAGATGGACACAAAAAGAAGCTTGACACAGTTATTAGCTAGAAACAAAATAGGGAAAAATTCAACCCTTTTGATCACTTACTGATGAAAAAAACGTTAGAACTATGCAAAATATGTACTATCAACTTAAACTTTACATCCATAGATTAATTCAAAGAAAAAAAATCCATCGAAATCTGATGAAAAATAAAGATATGAAATATTTAGAAAAATTGCAATTTTGGCCCCTTTGACCCCTTGTAGCTTGGAAACGGTAAGACCTACACAAAATCCGTTGGCATTCTACAGAAAGTTTAGATCAAGAGGAATCCAAAGAAAAAAATCCCATCGAAATCAAATGAAAAATAAAAATTCTACATAATCTGCAAATTCGCAATTTTGGCCCCGTTCGGCCCCTCATAGCTGGGAAAGTAAACAAGTTATCAAAAATCTAATAGCTGAGCGCCATATTAATTTTTCACAAGGAATCCATTAAAAAAACTGCATCAAAATCGGACTTAAAATAAAAAATTTATTTTTTTTTAGATTTGCCTGTTGGGCCCATTTATCTCATGAGCGGTATTTGCTACGTGAAATCCGTTGGCATATTTCAGATTGGAAATTTCCTCAGGAGCACACTGAAAGAAACCCCATAAAATCCAATTAATAATAAAGATTCTACAGACAAACATGTGAAAACACCCAATTTAACCCTTTTTGGCCCCTTTTTTTTAAACGGGTGGGGGCCACAATGTCCAAAACTAAGCCAAGCCTTCCTTTTGTACCAAAGAACATTATGTTAAAATTTCATAAGGATTGATCAACTGGAACTAAAGTTATTGACCAAAAACTAAAGTGTCTACAGATGACGACAATGACGACGACTACGACGACGACAGCACCATACCAATATACGACCGCAAAAATTTTTGCGGTCGTATAATAAATGATCTGTCGTTACTATAACAGCCCACTACTTTTTGCAGTTGGGGGTACATGTACCCTTTGAATTTAAATTTGGGGGTACAAGGTGTTTTTTAGGGTACATATTCATACCAGTGTTTTTACTTCTCTACTTAAAATGGCTTCAAAAGGAACCTTTCAAGTTGCATGACATATGCCAACAATTATTTTCCTTCCACTTTTGATTTGAACAATACATTTCAATCTGAAAACCAATGATCAATTTTTCAAATGTATGCGCATGCATGTTTTAATTTTTGAAATTGTACTTGCATATTTTATAATGTACGTGAATGGGCATGCTGTATAAGAATGTCCAGTACAATGTCTGAATAATACAATTTTCACAAACATTTTGATCCCTTCAATTCTAGAGGTAAAAGGTGGTGCATACCTTCATATTGCCAGTCTGCTATACTGGTATCAGATTCATATCTGGGAAGTTGCCAGCCACCAGACTCAGATCTGACAGAACTCTGAACTATTGCTTCCCCCTCCTGAAACAAGAAAATATTTCAATTATGCTTGTATGCTTAGATTTCCATGTTACCTATTATAACTTCTTTTATATCTAACAATCATGATTAACTTGATCATGAAATTTAAATGATTCAGTGTTGTATGTCATCTGATGACAGCTCATTCAAAGTACAATAAAATTTCTTACCCTTACAAACTATTTCTTTTGTTTTATAGAATGCAGTCTTCCCGAAAGTTGCCAAACTACTGTTCTTTAGGTCAAAATTTAACTTTGATGGATAAATATTTAGGCAAGCCTGTCTGAATGTCAGACAAAATATATGATATTTATACTTTGACTTGCAAGTACAGTGAAACCTATCTAAACCGAACTCTCAGGGAAGATTTTGTTTGGTTTAGACAGGTGTTCAGTTTATACAGGATAGAAATATAAAGAAATTGAAAGAAGGGGTCTTCAAATTGTTTTTGGTTTAGACAGGTTTTTGGTTTAGTCAGGGTTCGGTTTAGACAGGTTTCACTGTATTTATTTGCCTTTTTAAGGCTTTTTTGTGTGTAACTAAATTACAACTTTCAAAAAGACTGTATACTACTGTATGCAGGCAGTGGGTAGGAGTAGGCACAAAAAAAGATGAATATGTATTTTATGAAATAAACTCTTCTTACAGTTCACAACATAGATCCTTGAAAGTTCACAGAATACATTGTATTTACTGAAGATGTGCTATGGAATTATTTCAGAAAATTTTCCCCATTTTTTCAGACTTCTTAACTTTTCAACAAAGAGTACCATTTGTAAAATAAATGGCTTCTCTAGTGTTAAACCCTTAAAACTTCACAGACTGTTTTAAGGATGTATCCTGGTGAGCAGCAAAAATTTTAAAGTATTAAACTTTTTTTAAACCTTGATTTTTGCAATATTCTTACCCTATAATTTAAATATATAAAGAAAAATTCATAGGTTGCTGTGAAAATTATTTTGCTACAGATGTTTGAAAGTGACCAATTTTAGCACTTTTGTGCATTTTTAGGTGCCTTTTTGTGACTCTTTTCATTGAAAAAATCTAGCTTAGAGCCTTTAACTTTTTCTCTTCTTCTGACAAGCTGTAAATAGAAGTAATGAGCAAATTCAGTCCCCCAAAATGATATGTTGGTGTTGATATAATAAGATTTTGTCCCATTTTCATGCTTTTTTAGGGGCAATTTCCATATTTTCCATATTTCCCTAAAAATGTAGATTTTCTAAATTTTCTTAACAGCTAATTGTTTAAACTTCATTTGTTTTGTGATTTTTTATTGCAAAAATATATAATACTATTTTTAAAAGTGCAAAAGTAAATCTTAAGTGCCAGTTTTTTTCATAAAATGGCTTTTTTCTAACCCAACCTTTATTTTGTGAAAATTTGACATGAATCAAACAGCCAATTAGGACATTAATCTTCAATTTGATATTAATCTGAAACCACTTGATAGAAATGAATAATTTTTAGACACAATTTAAAAATTAAAATCAATTTTGTTAATTCATAGCTATTGTACATGAAAATATGAATAATTTTAAAAATATTTCCAAACAAGACTTCAACGAGACTGAAACATCACCAGAATACATCCTTAATGTCTATTTTAGAAATGTACACTTCAATAATGGAAATGTTTAAAAAAATCTAAATGGCAACAGGTTGCACAAGCAGAGTTACAACTCTAAAAATTGTGTGAAAAATTAATGTGGAGACCCAAATATTTCTAAAATTGTCTGTGTATTATCTTTCAAACCTATTATCCAAAACTCTAAGAATTCAAAAAGGCCAAGTTTCATGTCTTGACATTTCAATATATAAATCCATGCAAACTCAACTTTGAACTTTGCCATCAGTCACCATAACCTTTACCTTTGACCTTATTTCTCCAAAACCTATATGGTTATTCCCATTTTGGTCTTAAGTTTCAATTTAATTGGATGTAAATATTTTGATTTATTGGCAAGAAACCAAATTTTTCATAAATTTTCAATTCATTTTCAATTACTGTGACCTTGACCTTTGGCCCTTTCTTAAAAAAATCAATAGGGTCTCCCCAAAATGATGTCCCAAAATATGTCAGTTTGATTTGAATTAAATCTTAACTTTTTGAGTTATCTTCTCACTATTTTTAGTCACTGTGACCTTGACCTTTGACCTATTTTCTCCAAAATCAAAAGGGTTCCTCCCCTCCTGGTAGTCAACAATATATTCAAGTTTCATTTTAATAGATGTAAACCTTTCTAGTTATCACCTGGAAGTCACATTTTTCTGAAATTTTCAGTCTATTTTCAGTCACTCTGACCTTGACCTTTGACCTACTTTCTCCAAAATCCATAGGGTCCTCCCCTCCTAGTACCAAGCAATATATCCAAGTTTCATTTCAACTGAGGGTAAAATCATTGAGTTATCATCTGGAAACCAAATTTTTCTGAAATTTTCAGTCTATTTTCGGTCACTGTGATCTTGACCTTTGACCTACTTTCTCCAAAATCAATAAAATACCTTCCCTCCTAGTATCCAACTATATATCCAAGTTTCATTTCAATTGGATGTAAACTTTTTGAGTTATCATCCGGAAACCAATGTTTAACTCCGGCCCACAACACCAAACCAATAGCCGAGTTCAACTTCTTTGCAACTCGGCTAAAATTTATTTCCTATTTTTTCCAAACATTCGAATTTTGTTATTTTTGTCAACATTCATGACTAGAAGTGACATAATAGTTGTATTACTCTATTTAATTGACCTGACTGGTCACGGGTCAATTAACTCGGGATTATTCATGCTAAAATTGCCTACAAGACAGAGAAAATTAAGCCACGCCCAACCTGTTCAATAAGTTTGAGTAAAATCTTTCATGTAAAATGGACTCCTGTAACAATTTTCAACCAAGATCCTTGAAACTTTATATGTAGAAGTTTTTATACATATAGAAATTGTGCAACCTACCATTATTACTGTTTTGAGATTTTTCACTTTTTACTGAATTTGTTTTTGTTTTTATTTTTTATCAACATCTTAGTACACACAGGCACCATAAAGGAACCTTCACAAAAACACATTAAAGCTCTAAGCACCTCAAAACAACTGCTCATTTGAACACATTACCAATTTTTTATTTAAAAAAAAAAACTTCAGTCTGTTTCTGAAGAGAAAATTCCCTGAAATAAGCCCCCAAATATCAGTTTAGACTATTTAGTTTGATTCTGAAATATTTACAAACTTAAGGTAACTGCCATACATGAATATTCAAATATGACTGACCTGTCTTTCAGAAGTTCTTCCTGACCAGGTTTCTCTCCCCTGCAGGAATGAGTCAGCACTTTCCATTGATCTGGTAGGATAAGCTGAGTCATCAAATCTAACAGGTGCTGNAAATGATGAGGGAGGGAGGTGATTTTTTTTATCTTTTTATTTGCCAAAAAATAGATGAGGCAGCTTTTTACATTGTAAAAACCACCAAAAATGTAGTGAGGGAGGTGATTTTTTGTTTTTATTTTATTGAAATGGCAAAAAATAGGGTCAATGAGAGGCCTTTTTCAAGCCCAAAACTAGATGAGGGAGGGCCTGTGAACCAATAAATTATTTTTTTTATGGCCTAATGTAGTATTTTGTCTATCTCTCTGAGGTTGATGTAAATATTCATTCATTGATTATTTATATGCAGTCCACAATAAGAATTTGGAACAGATTTAGTAAAGGAAATAAATCAAAGGTATTTGGAAACAGAATAATTCATATATCAATCTGTTTCCAAAACAAGTTGTCAGACTAAATTGAAAATAAATTCATGTATGAAAACAACTTTGGAATTAAAGTTCAACATTTTAACTTCATTAAACATTTTTAAAATGGTAAAAGTTTCAGGATTATAAGCTTACCTTTCACTATTGGAGCTGTTCAGTTTCCTGGATCGTGAAGGTTCTGGTAAAGTTTTGGAGATTTTGGGGTTGTAGTTTTCACCTAGAATTTAAATGATTAAATACTATTACTTTACATTTATCGCTAATTTGTTTGATTTTCAATTGTTCTGGTGCAATGATATTTCTATTATCACTGCACTGCGCTGATATGAACATATTATTGTCAATCTCCATGGATCGTTAGCAACAGCGTATTAATACGACGTCACGTGACGTTTCGTGAAAAAAATAATCCCAAGAAAGTGAGCGCCATATCTAACCAAAAATATATATTTAACCTAAAATATTTCTGTTGCAAAACAAACATATAACTAGTATTTATCAATAACATAATAAGCGATAAAAATACTATTAGTCATTTGTTTTGATCGGATGGATTTCTCAGCTAGTATTGCATCTCGTGCTAACGCACTCGATACGATACAAGCTGAGAACTCCATACTCGCAAAACAAATTACTAATAGTATATATATATTGAACAAACAAAGATAGATGTGAAACAGGAATTTCTCTAAAGAAAAACTTGAAATAGAAAAAAAACCTTCTGAATGTTGACATTATAAAGTTTGAAGGTATTCAGGTCAGAGCTCACTTTTTACCTCAATATTCTTTCAATGTTAAATGCTTCATAATTAATTTTTCTAGGCAAAGTAACTCTTTGATATTTAAAGAGATATTTTGGTACACCTTTCCTCTCTTTTTATGTTTTTTTTTTAAATTCCCATTGTGAAAAAGATTAGGTTAGTACTTCACAAACACTATCCCATTGAATACACCTAAGTTTAAATTACCATCTGAATCTGTTATATTCCATACAGGTTTCCTCTGAAAAAGATCAATACAATATATATTATTATCAAGATAGTTGCAAAAAAGTTGAAAAAAAGTTTCAATGAACTTTAAAATCAATTTCATGTTTTTTTTTTTTTTAATTCCCATAGTAAAAAAAAATTTGTGTTCCCATAGTGGAAAAAAAATTCTATGTTGTGAACATTTTTGCTTAGTGCTAAATATATTTGTGTGATGAATTGTAAAAGACAAATAAAAATAGAGCTGTCACCGAATGGCAACCAATTATGCCCCCGCTCATTGAACCCTGAATCAATATGGCAAGTGCAAATTTAAGTGTGTGTGTTGACACAAAACAGGAGTTAACACAGTACAAGTACGGACACAATGATGTACCTCCCCTTTTTTCCAAAAAAATAATAAAATAGAAAATGAGCCAATTTCCAACGATTATTATCATCCTATACTTACAGGGCCAGTAACCTGGGAAACACTTTCAAATTCTTCATCTTCACTGTCACCTGGAGACGGCTGGTATCCAGACATACCTTTAAATAAAACATTAAATATTATTTAAGGCCCTATCAAGTTAATTTGTAGATTCTC
>MJUU01018078.1:0-15347 GCA_002080025.1 Modiolus philippinarum
ACGCCGCCATTTTGATTCTCAAAATTTTACATGAGAAATGGGACTTTATTGACTTTTCCATGGCGGCGGGGGACATAGCTACACGTAGCAATCTTGTTTATTTTATCGTTTGTATGTTCTAATAAGAAAGTGTAAATCATGAAAAAATATTCTATCTGACAGATTTTATACCCCAGTACCACCTTAAGGCAAGTTTAAGGTGAATTTAAATAGATCTACAATTTTAAATTGATACCCTAAATGGAAAGAGCATTGTTAAAGGAATAAAGTCAGCTAAAAATGTTGATAGGTTATGGGCTTTGTTTTCGAGATATTTCACATTTTAAAAAATGCCGGGAAAGTCTCTCTTGGACTTTTACCTTAGTATAGCATGGACACATTGGATGATTTGTTTCACATAGAAGGAAAATCTACAATCTAATCAAATCTTGCTTACTGACTTAAAATGAGCTTCTGAAGTCTCTGTTGACTAGAAAATTGGGTGTAATGGGACAAAATATTTTACATAGTAATACTGGATAAAATCGGAGAAATCCAAATGACTTTTACAAATTTCAAAAAAACCACCGTAATACATCCTTAAAACAAAGTGATATGGCTGCCAAAAATGATCTTCACTGACTTCCTGTCTGTAGACCTAAAATAGAATTTCATTTGTTTTCAGTTGCCTCCCTACCCCTCATCTAGCCTTGCATGTGCATGCATCATTAGCTGTTGGATAGCATCCAGGCAAAATTGGGTCACTTTGACCTTAATTTTCTGCATGATTGACTTGCATTCAAGTTTACATCCAAGTTAATATCTCAGTTACTGTACATGATAGGATCATCTACCCTTGCATGTACATGCATCTTTGACAGTAGGTCAGCCTCCAAGCAAAATAAGATAGCTTTGATCCTATTTCCTCATGGTTGACTTGCAGTTAAGTTTATGTTTGAGTTCATATCTCAGTTTCTGTATGTGGTAGGATCATCTAACCTTGCATGCACATGCATCTTTGGTGGCATTTCAGTATCCAGGCAATGTTGTGTCATTTTGACCTACATTTTCTGCTTGATCGACTTATCATTGAATTGAACATCATTGACTTTAAGCTACTGTATGTTATATGTTAATGTAAATTTAGATATACATCTTTCCTGATGTAAAGGAACATCAAGGCAAAGTTATTGGGACAATATGCCACAAAGAGGCGAATTTTGTAATAGTTGATTACCTATGTTTTTTATTATCAAGATTATCAAATTTATCGTGTTCATAGCTAAATTTCATGCCCTTTATGGACTTAATACCAGCATGCCCATTCACGTTCTGCAGTATGTAATTCACATACATTATGAAACATGCACGTATAATTTCACAAATCAAAACGTGCATGCAAGTACATTTGAAGTATTAAAATTGTGGTTTTCGGATCGAAATGTATTGTTCAAATCAAAAGAAAAAGGAGATAGTTGTCGGCATATGTCAGGCAACTTGATATCTTCCTTGCGAAGCCATTTAAAGTAGCGAATTAGAAATACTGGTAAGTATGTGTACCCTTAAATAACATCTTGTACCCCCAAATTTAATTTCAAAGGGTACATGTACTCGCAACTGCAAGGAGCAGTAGGTATGCTGAATACCTTCCTTCAATTAAAAAAAAAAGGATAATTTTCCTACCTACCTACCCAATATGAAAAAACCTCAGTAGGTAACAGCAACAAAAGATTTTTTAAGGGTTGGCCTAAGAAATTTTACATAATAGAAGTCTTGCATGTATTTATCTCCAAAAATAAAGTAAATGTGTCTATGTTTTATAGTATGCCTGGCTTACTCATAGAACTGACATCTTGATGCTAAGGCCAAATAAACAAATATCATCTGAAACTGTAATGCCAATAATAACCAATCTGAGTCATAACAGTCTTCATGAAATGTGTCGGTCCGACAGACAAAAACATTTTGGCAGAAGGGCCGGTAAAAATTTGTATAGGGTCGGTCCGAATGTCCAACATTGTTCTTGGGCTTAACCACTGGAAACGACGTTTCAGGCTGCAAAAATGACAATCATGTGGTAGATTTGAGACTTTATTTTGTTACTGCTAACATGTCCTGTCAAGAATCTTTCGTTAAATTGATAAAATTGTGGTAAAAATGACTAAGGCTCATATGAAAACAATTCCAAACAGGAATTGATAAGTATTATTAAACTGATATCGGAAAAAACATGACGATTTTCCGGAAACCAACGATAATACGAAATGTGATGAAACTTTTGGTCCGATGAGCTTTTGGTCGGTCCGATATGCCATAAAGGACTGCCAGACTGAATATCCACCAAATTTCAAATGTATTTCTGGAAGACTGTCATAATTATCCTTTTATGTTTGCCTATTAATAATGGTGTCCTACAGTAGTTGCCACCCAATCTAAGATGGCTGCCAGCCGGAAACGTAGATTATATTCATGAAGATAGTGTTAATTTATGAGTTTTCAAATATTTATTGTAAATTGATGTCATATTAACACTGGTGAATATCATGTAGATGATTTATTGTCACACTAGGAAATGACGTCGCAATATCGTGGTCAAAGTTGTTGTCAAGTAAACAAATGACACATTGATAAGGGCTTTTCCAGGAAAAAATGTACAGGGGGACAGGAACGCAAGTCAAAATTTAGGGTACCACCACCATAATTTTAATTATTTTTTCAGGTATAAGCAATAGGTACAGTTTAGTTTAACACCCCCCACCAAAGTAAAAATAAATAACTTGCGTTCCTGCCCCCCTGTACATTTTTTTCTGGAAAAGCCCTAAGTAAAATAGAAATCACATAAAGTTGCATCTTAAATCTCTGTATATATATATATATAGATGATAAAATCTATACGGTAAATAAAAAGAATATATGAATTTAACACCTGTGAAAAGGCAAGATCAAGAAATCTCAGACACCCAATGGTAAGATTTCAATATTCTCTGACGAGGCTTGCAGAGTCAGAGAACATTTGAAATATTATATGAGGGTGGTCTGAGATTTCTATATCTTGCATTTCCAATGGTGTTTGATTAATTTTCTCACTTTTGTAATCACAAACTACAATTTGTTTACCACCAAGCCGTACTTGACATTCGACATTCCTAAGTGACGTCAGAATAAGTTGCTTGGCAATTAGGGCCCCGCCACTTTGTGGCAGACGCCCTATAGTAATCAGTCTGTCCGTCCGTCCGAAACATTCGTGTCCGGTCTATAACTTTTTTCTCGTTTGAGGTAGGCTTTTGATATTTGGCATGTGGCTAGATCTCCTTGAGGCGACGTGTCGCGTTCCTTGGTTGGTGACCCTTGACCTTGACCTTTGACCTCGGGGTCACATTCCTGCTTTTTCAATGATAAATTCATGTCCGGTCTATAACTTTTTTCTCATTTGAGGTAGGCTTTTGATATTTGGCATGTGGCTAGATCTCCTCGAGGCAACGTGTCACGTTCCTTGGTTGGTGACCCTTGACCTCGACCTTTGAGCTCAGGGTCACATTCCTGCTTTTTCAATGACAAATTCGTGTCCGGTCTATAACTTTTTTCTCGTTTGAGGTAGGCTTTTGATATTTGGCATGTGGCTAGATCTCCTCGAGGCGACGTGTCGCGTACCTTGGATGGTGACCCTTGATCTTGACCTTTGACCTCAGACTCACATTCCTGCTTTTTCAATGAGAAATTCGTGTCCGGTCTAGAACTTTTTTCTCGTTTCAGGTAGGCTTTTCATATTTGGCATGTGGCTAGATCTCCTCGAGGCGATGTGTCGCGTACCTTGGTTGGTGACCCTTGACCTTTGACCTCAGGGTCACATTCATGCTTTTTCAATGACAAAAATTCGTGTCTGGTCTATAACTTTTTTCTCATTTGAGATAGGCTTTTGATATTTGGCATGTGGCTAGATCTCCTCGAGGCGACGTGTCGCGTACCTTGGTTGGTGACCCTTGACCTTGACCTTTGACCTCAGGGTCACATTCCTGCTTTTTCAATGAGAAATTTGTGTCCGGTGTTTAACTTTTTATACGACCGCAAAAATTTTTGCGGTCGTATATTGGTATGGTGCTGTCGTCGTCGTCGTCGTCGTTGTCGGCGTCGTTGTCGTTGTCGTCGTCGTCGTCTGTAGACACTTTTGTTTTTGGTCAATAACTTTTGTTCCAGTAAATCAATCCTTATGAAATTTTAACATAATGTTCTTTGGTACAAAAGGAAGGCTTGCAGTAGTTTTGGTCATTGTGACCCCACCCGCTTTTAAAAAAGGGGCCAAAAAAGGGTTAAATTGGGTGTTTTCACATATTTGTCTGTAGAATCTTTATTATTAATTTGATTTTGATGGGGATTCTTTCAGTGTGCTCCTGAGGAAATTTCCAATCTGTAGTATGCAAAACGGATTTCACGTAGCATGTACCGTTCCCGAGATAAATGGGGCCCAAAAGGGGCAAATCAAAAAAAAAATTTTTTTAAATTTTTTATCCGATTTTGATGCAGTTTTTTTCAATGGATTTCTTATGAAAAATTAACACAGCACTCTGCTATTAGATTTTTTGATAACTTGTTTGCTTACCTAGCTATGAGGGGCCAAACGGGGCAAAATTGCTAATTTGCAGATTACCTAAAATTTTTATTTTTCATCGGATTTTGATGGGATTTTTTTCTTTAGATTCCTCTTGTTAAAAGCTCTCAGCAGCATGTCAACAGATTTGTCGTAGCTCTTACCGTTTTCAACCTATAAGGGGTCAAAGGGGGCAAAACTGGAAACTTGCAGATTACATGAAATTTTTATTTTTCGACGGATTTCGATGGGATTTTTTTCTTAGGATTCCACTTGATATAAGCTTTCAGTAGTATGTCAATGGCTTTGGTGTAGCTCTTACCGTTTTCGAGCTATACAGGGTCAAAGAGGAACCATAAGGAGTCATAAGGGTTAATTTTTCATTTTCCCTAGTTTGTGTCCAGCTAATTACTGGGTCAATCCCCTTATTGTGTCCATGCAATTATTGTGTCAAGCTCTTTAGTATGTCCACACTCACTTTCAATTACACTTGTTCAAATTTCAGTGGTTGACATGCTGCGGTCGTATCATGCTGCGCTCGGCGTAGCCCTTTATTTCTCTTGAGATAGGCTTTTGATATTTTGCATGTAAATAGATAACCTCAAGACTACATGTCGTGTACCTTGGTTGGTGACCTTTGACCTTGACCTTTGACCTCAGGGTCACATTCATGCTTTTTCAATGACAAAGTTGTGTCCGGGCTATAACTTTTTTCTCTTTTTAAGATAGGCTTTTGATATTTTGCATGTGGAAAGATTGCTTTAAGGCGACATGTCACGTACAGTAGTTGATGTCTCTTGACCATTGACCTCTAGGTGACACTTGTAGCGGGGCCCACAGAGATGGATACTATCTCACTGATGTCTAGTTTCTGTCTTGTAACAGGGGGTACAAGACAAGGAAATCTTACACCGCTAAAAATAGGAACTGTTCTGTCTCAAAAGTGAGAATAGCTAACAACTGTGATGAATATCAATAAAATTTGTCACTCGTGTCGACCAACACAATAAATTGAACTGTTTGTAGAATGTATCATGTATGCAATAATTGAAAACCTCCATGATTTTCAATATAATGCAGTTTTATAAACAAAACAGTGTAATTAATATGATTTTATCTTTTCTGTAGGTTATAGAGTTGGAAGCAAAGCTTCAGTCTGGAGGTGTAACAGTTAAATATTCAACATCTTCACTTTCATCAACGCCGTCAGCAACATCATCTATTTCAACTTCAACATCATACATGTAAGTAAAAGCAATACATGTGTACATTCCATATCAGGTATATACATTTGTACTTGATTTCTCTTGCCAGTTCCCATAATGTAAAGGAAAATGAATCTTAAAATTTGATTTGTAACTCTTGCGTTGGATTCAATTTAAGTTTTTAATGATTAAAAAAAATGGGAACACAGAATACCAGAGAGAATACAAGGATGTCAGACAGCCACAAGGCATGGAAATAAAGACGGCATGCAGAACTAAGGCACTCATAGTGTGAACTCCCATGAAAACCAAGAGTTGACATCAGGTGCTACGGAAGGGTAAGCATGTCTTGCTCCGCTAGCAGCACCTGTCATACTATCAGTGAGTTAAAACTGGTTATGTCAAATTTGTAAAGACGTGAAATCGAGCTGAAAATGTCTGTTTTCATTTGGGACACAGACATGTCATATCTTGCAATGATGTCATGGAAATGATAGGAATGATAGAACGGTTTGAAATACATGAAAACAAGATTGTTACTTGAAAGAAATATGCTTAATGATACCCCTACAGTTTTAGGCACAAACCATTATCACATCAATATCCATAAACTTTTAAGAAAAAGATTCAGAAAAGGATTGGCTTTGCATGTAGTGGACTTAAACACAATACAGACCAAGCTTCATTTTAGGTTCAAAGGTGAAAGAAACTCTAGAGTTATTTCCCTTGAATGTTTAAACATTTGGCAGTTTCAGGTATCCATCCTATAAATTGGTTTTCCTTTAATTTGAAAAATTCTACTGAATATAAGCAATGAAAATTGTATGAATGAAGACTGTTCCTACCCTTAATTTTTGAAAATCTGCCAAATTTGGTGTGTTTTCTGATTTGCTCCGACTTTCATTGTGCCAAACAACCATTATGCATGAAAGCTGGATATACAATGTAGTTTTGCAACAGTTTGCTGAAGGTTGTTCCAGCAGAATTTAGTCTGAAACATTTTGTAGGCACTTTATATAAATGCTGTGGGTAGTTGTGTTTTCATCATCTTTTTGTATTGTACAGTACAAACAGAGGCATTCAGTTAAACATCACTCAAATCCGATGTTGGTGAATTGTGGGTGAAACAGGGTGAATGTCTGACAACAAAACTGACATTCACCGACATTCACGGATGTCCGAGAAACTGATAAACAGAGGATTAACTCACCTGCTGATGTTAATTGTAATAGTCAATATTTATCTACTTGTGTATACGAAGTAATTATCTCTAAGTGCAGTTTATTATTTTGGAAAAGCTTGCTTTTCATATTTCAAATAGTCGGAAGATCGAGAGGATATTTTTTTTAAATATTATGCGTATGGGAGAAAATAACTGATTATTCGTATGAACATTGTGAATTATATGTGACTGTCAGAACTCAAAGTTGTTAAAAGATCATATTATATAAAATAATTTGTTACTTATTAAATAATTTACACGAATATCAGCCTTAAAATTGCATAATTTGTTTTTGTTAGGTCAAGGTTAATCTTTGTGAGTATATAATACTAATAAATATTAATACTTTGAATAAAAAAAATAAAAAATCAAACGAAAAATAGCGTGCTGAGAAAATTAATATCCACAATTCCTTGCAGGGAATATTCAGTTCCAAGAATTACTTAAAACATTCCATAAAAGCATTTTTATTATTTTTACACAATGCCACGCACGGTGAAATTCTTTATTGAGTAGATAACGTTTCTCATTTTTTATGCTAACATCTTTATAATATGTGTTTTATCAGAAAGAGCTTTCCAATAGTATAAAGTTCCTTTTTGCTGAGATAATAATTTAATTCTGAAATGCCATGTCGAATTTTGGAAGAGACCACATCTTTGGCTCCTATTGTCACAAACAATACATGCGAGCCTATTTTTAAGGGGAATCCACTGAACTGTATTTTGATTGGTCATAAAAACAGAAATTCCATGCTTCAATTTTGTGCAACCCGAACATTCTAGCATGTCTGTATGAGAATCTACAGAGGCTTACGTTTGGAAATTAGATGTGTTTTAACCCACTATTCTGGGTCAAATGGAAATTGAGGAGATATTTTTACATAGGTATATGTTTCGTCGAAGCCATCCAATTGTCTTTTTTTATTCGTGCATTTATTAATACGTTCGGAAATACGATTTTTGAAAGGGAAGTCACACGAAATGTGCACGAAACCCGGTAATCATTGAGTTGATTGTTTCATCTTGATATTAGCCTAAAACTTAATTTTTTTAAAGAGACAAATAGGACACTGAAACTCCGACAATTCTGGTGGAAGTCCGACTTTCACCGGCATTTATCAATTGACCGAACATAAAAGAAAATTATCAACGATTTTTTGGGTGAAATTTTACCGACAATTTTGCCGGACAAACAGCGACAATGCCTGTGAATTCCGGGGTGACAAAGGTGAAAATTGTCGGACCAGAGTGATTTTTAACTGAATGCCTCTGTTTGTACTGTACATATGGTGAGGAATTCTATGGGTGGTGGGGGTCAATTAAAAGTGCCTTCAAAGTCCCCCATGTCCATTTTTCTGGAACAGCCCTGATTCTTAACAAATAAAATAAAGATTGAAATTGCCCACATTCCTCAAACTTGGTGACATTATGGTTGATGTAAAAATATAGCCAACTTTAATTAGCTTTCTGAGATGAAAGTGGGTTAGGATCTACCTAGGAAATTTTGAAATTTTTTTATTTCCAGTCAACTTTTTTAAGAGAAATGTGTAGTCTTTGAATTTAGTTTGTACGAGAAAAATCTTCTATGAAATCTAGCCCGTCATCCACAAAAAGCTTTATTGCTGGATCTTATTTTTCATTTCTAGGGATCAAGATTCTATGATGGACAATGTGAAGGAATTAACCGAGAAAAACAAACAACTGGTGGAGAAAAACAGACAGATAGAGGTTAGTAAGGGGTAAATGGTGAATGAAAGGATATGGAGTAAATGCACATGAGACAAAGTCTCTACAAATACAAGGTAAAAAAACAAGCAAAGGATTGTTGTTCTTCATCTTGAAGTAGCACTACAAACCTATTTGTCCTAATCTTGGATGGAAAAGTCCTGATATTCGCTGGAAAGCCTAATAATTAGGCTTTTTCCCCTGAAAATTTGACAGTCCGTCAAAGATTTGTACTTTCCTGTGAAAATTCGTCATGTCCTGTGAATATTCGGATTTCCAGCGAAAATTAGGACTTTCCGTCGAAAATGTGACGGCCTGCATAGCAACGGTTACCTGTACACTCGATAGATAGATCTAGTCTTGACCACGAGTACGTGTGTAGATATCAGCAATAGATGATGAATGTTCATCATCAGTTTTCAAAAAGTTCAAATAGTATATCAAATTTATTATAAAAACTGTGAAATTGTGTATTCCCGAAGTACGACAGTTTCTGAACGTTGTTCTGTCTCGGTTGAACAATCTTTTGTAGCCAGATGAGAACAAAACAACACCAATGTAATCAATTTTATTTATTAAGTCCTGTACCTTCCTCGTGGATTTGTGTATTCGCCAGTATTCATGGGAGATAATCAAAATTACCTGTATATTGAGTGGATAAAACCAAGTACACAAACCCGATAAAACGGATTTTATTCCCGTTTAAAAAAAAAGTACACAATGGCCTGTTTAACAATTTTACGAAATAAAATTTCACAAGTCCTTTCTTTTACAGGTCTCATTAGAACATGTATATTATATGAGTCTAGTTCAACATCAATATTTGTTTGACAAATGTCCCTTCCACCTTTATTTCTTTCTTCTGATACTTTCAATTTTTTGAATTGATTAACTTGTTCTCGTCCTGATATAGCTGAAATATTGCTCATTGGACGTTAAACTCTAACTAATCAATCAATCAACCAAATTATTTGTTACTTTCTAACATCAAGGACGTATATTTAATCCTACGTCCTTTCTAACATATAGAGTTTCATGATTTTTGAACATACTTGAAACGTTTAAATGCATTTTTATTTGGTGGATATAAACAACTTAATCATTAATTTTCTTCTTAAGTTTGTTTGTATTTTTATGTTTAAATTTGTTTAAATTTTGTTTTACTCCCACTTGTGTTTATACTCCCGTTTAACTAACAAAATTTAAAACAGGGACATAAAATCATATCATCTACAGTGCAATATATATACATACATGAATACCAGTTTTGGGTAACTATAAAAAAAATATATTTTCAGGGATAGTTAATTGCAAACGTTTGAAATATTTGGCCCTGCAATTAATCAATTATATTATTCTTTGAATGACGGAGATATGTCTCTTTTCCCTTTAATTTTCAAATTAAACGTTTCGGAAATTATTTTATAATCTCATTTTATGTCAGGAGCAAGGACTTCCCCGAGATAGATGTAATGTTTGCACTTCATTATGTTCAACCTTATATAACAGGATTCTCTTAAATTGAATTATGAATAATTTCTCTAGTTAATTCAATTCAAAATTTTATGAAATTATTTTGTTACTAGAGTGACCTGGGTATAATTATTTAGATAAGAAAAACACTTAAACCTATTTCCTAATTTTTCATTTGACGGCGTGTGCTCAAAACGCTTTATGAAAAATTTGCATGTTGCATAATTTTAATAATTTATTTATTTATTTGCATATTACATCTATTGTGGATCAGAGACGTATAATTATATGTCTCTGTGTGGATCAAGCAAATACAATATATATAAAGTAGATATAAAATACAATATCTGCATTAATCACACACCAGCGTGAAATATACAGATCAGGTATTCCAGATAATCCAGGTTAGTGTGGATTATAGGTCACTTCATTTGCACAAATAAACCCTAACGGGTTAAAGCAAAATATAATTTAAAGTTGAGCATTTAAATATGTCATGAAATTCATCACAGAGTTCTTCAGGATCCACGACTAGGAATTTCTCTTTTCTCTCGATCCATTTTGTCACTTATAAGATTCAATCACGTATATTGTGTCCTTGTGGATTCGAAATATAATTTACACACTCAAAATTTTCAATTCATTTACAGTGTTGCAATGCACAAGTTCATTATGAAATTTCACACATTTCGAGAAATAAATAAGCAGGACTTGTTATTTAACTGATATACGCCTTTGAGACGGTCTCTCTGCTCAAGGAAATTGTTTGTATCTTGTGTCTCCCTCTGTGTTGACCTGGAGTGGCAATCGAATTGGGGGCAAAAGTAACTGCAAAGAACTATTGAAGGCGCCAATGCAACGAAATCGCCAACTGAAACTGAAATTATAGGTTCAAAACAGTCAAATAGGACAGAGATGTTTCTGTGGTTAAACCCGGCTTTTTCTTGATGTTTCAATTAATTTCATGCAGAATTTAGGCGTACATTTACAAAAAGTGGAAAAAACTAGTATTGATCTCCATTTTTAATGCTTGATCCGATGGTGAGACAGATGCAGAGATTTGCACCATGTTACAATACTCTTCACAATACACCACTTGCGTCTGCTCCTTCTAAATAATTTTAATAAAATTATGATGTATGTTTCCTGTTCATGTAACTGACACCAATTTTCCCAAAACTTGGAGAAATATGTGAAATTATATATTACTGAAAAATGATGGATAAAAGTTGGTTTTTCTCGGGTGTTTATCTGCCGGAAATACGTTTGTTTGAAATCATATGTACAATGCACGAAAACAACCTATTGACTCACGTTAAAATGCCCGTAGATAGAAAAATGAATATAATAGCACAATAGGTAATTCATAGCAATATAATGATGACAATTTATGGCATGTCTATCACCAGAATTCAAGTTTGTACGTTCTCACAAGGACGTATACAACCTTGGTTCTCACAATTTGAAATTAAGAAATAATTCCTGGGAGCTGATTTTACCATGGATTGGCCCTTTATGCATAATATTTTACCCTGAGCGATAGCGAGGGGTGACATATCGGCTGGGGGGGGGGGGTCACTCCATATGATTTTTGGTAGGGGTGAGCCGCTGGCACATTAGGACCCCCACCCTTATCATATATTAAGAATCTCAAAAAATATCTACCTTATCACATATTTTAGCAGAAAAGTAAACCTAATCATATATGATGCAGACAAGCATGCCTTGTCATATATTTGGGTGAATACTATAAATTCTTTATTTTCAATCAAAAAGTAGAAAATTACATACACTTTAATACTTTATTAATGTAGATATGTAAAATGCTAATAAGAATCTAATTTAAATGCAGCATATTGACCTTATCACATCATCTCATCTGAAATTCCCTACCTTATCACATATTTTCATCATAATTTACTACCCTTATCATATAATCTGAAGCGATTCCAGCGGCTCATCCCTACCTCATCGTATAGTGGAAGTGACCCCCCCCCCGAGCAAATCGGCATAAAGGGCCAACCCGAAGTAAAATCAGTCAAGCTCCCAGGAATTATTTCGATTATGACAAATAAAGAAATTTTGTCTAAAGTGTATCACTACAATAGGTAAAGGCAAATAATTGCCATTCCGTCGAGTTTCCAGAGTTACCTCATCTGATTAAAAATAAGCGGCTATCTAGGATTATTTTTAACATAGAATATAACTGCAGGGTTGTAGAAAAAATGCTATAACTTCGGTTTGGAGAAAGTCTGGATATGATGTTGATACAGCCTCAGGGTATAATCCAACATACTTTTCATGACGCTCACCTTTACAGGTAAGTTACAGGTAGATGTTAATTGCATTTGAAATTAACAGGATGTGACGATGACTTAATAAACATCTGTTGGAAAGTCACAAAAGGTAGTTAATAAATAGTCAAGGGTTAATGAATGTCCAGAAAATAAAAATAAATGAAACCAGTACAAGGGAATACACAATAAAACGGTTAGCGAAAAAGGCACTGAAAATGACAAATAGACTTTTTCTTTAAAACACAGAAAAATTCCAACTAAAAAAATAACATAAAAACAAAACAACAACAAAAAATGAAAAATAAAATTTAATTTTAAAACTTAAAACAGCGTTACAGATATGCCTTAAATGAAAAGCGAAGGACAAATACACAAAAACGAAATATCTGAGATCAACATTTAAAATAAAAAAAAAGAATTTAAAAAGCACTTCAAATAAACGATGTATTCAAAAAGGAAAAAATCATCAAATGGTTATAAAATATAACCCGATTTCCAGAACATAATCCGATATCTCCACGTGCATATCTCAAACCAATACACATCATAGGTTGACACGATATAAAATGCAGGTTATACCATGCATAGCTAGCAAACTGCTGTAAACATATACTATGAGGACTGAAAAATTGATATAAAGTTGATGATACTTTTGTCTCAAATATATTGAAGTCTATTTAATATACAAAATTGAAATTATATTAGTTTATAGGCACCTTTATTTTTATTTCAACTTGCGTTATTCTGTATGTTGAATATTGGAACAGCCTCTAATATATAGCGATTTTACCACGGGTTTGGACACAAAGCGTTTGAGAGACATCAGTTTAAACTTGTCAGATATGCAAGTTTTGATTTTGAATGTTAAATGTTGAATGTTTTGAATCTACATTCAAATATGCAGTGGCATTCATATCCTATTAGCTGCATTCAAATAAACAATGACTTCATCTCCTAATAGCTGCATTCAAATAAACAGAAGCATTTATCTCCTATTTTCACATCTGCTGCATAGTCTACACAATATCTCTACCAATATTTTGCTGGCGACCATGATAAGAGAACAAATAACCAATTTGATCAAAATGGAAAGCAAAATTTAGCTAGGACAGAGCTTTACACAATGTACAAAAATTTAAATATGGCAAACAACAACGAAAGGATATGGAATAAATGCACATGAAACAAAATCTCTGCAAATACATGGTAGAACCAAGGTGTGTCTTTCGTTTTTTCTGAAAAAAAGATAAATGTCGCTTAAGATTTAAGCTAAACTGGTGCTGTTTAACATCCCCCTTTTCTGGATACTTGTTGAAAACCCTATTTTCGAACGCAGGACCTACTGGACATTTCAGCATACAAAAGAGATTTTTGCTGTGACAGTCAACCGCTGTATTGTAACAGTTTTGTCAAATTTGTTAAAAATAACGGTTTGAAGTTTTCCAATGTTTGATGACTCATCATGGGCTACCTGATAAATATGGAGATTACATCTATATATTGGGGTTTCGGAGGGGTCTCGTATATGAATCCCGACTTTCGTTTTACTTAATCCCGAAATCAAGAACTTCAAAAGGAACTTAAAAATGACAAAATCCCAAATTCCAGGTGCATTTTCTTTCCGAAATTCTCGAGCATAAAATCTTCCAATCCCCGCATCCCGAAAATGGTCCTTTTCATATCAAACTTCAATCAAACATCAGTCGAGCAGTGTAGTTTTAAGTGATCTATATGATCAAAAATACACCAGAAATTTCGGTAGTTGTGCACAATACGTCGACCACGTACTGCACCTGGGCTTGTGTTCTGGTCAGGAAAAATACTTGCTAACATTTAAGGGCATTTAATCTAAAAAAAGATTCCGTGGCTCCTGTGAAAAAAAAATTTGTTAGCGAGCTTTTATTTATGACCCAGTGCAAGTCTGTGACCCCGACCGCCTGGACTTACCTGAATGGAATCCTTGTAGAATCATTGTAGAAAGATTCAGAAATAGATGACATGCCTACAATATTTTTAATTTATTTAATATTACTCTGTATGGTACTGTACAGAGCCACTACAGGTTCTGTTTTGATAGCTTTGTACTTAGTTAACACTTGCATTTTTATTCCATTTTTATCACCCTTTGAGCTTTATTTGTAATCCGTGTAAGCTTTTTGCATAAGAAAATTTTTGAATTTCATCAGTATAGTGTGAATAAATGCAAAACTACCTGTATTTGACAAGAAATTAACAAGTAAAAAAACGGTGCAAATGAAAAAAATAATGGGCACAAATGAAAGAAATAATCGGCGCAAATGAAAGAAAAAATCGGCGCAAATGAAATGCAAATCGGCGCTATTGCAAAACGCCGTTAGGTTGAAATACCTAAAAATACATTACAAAGTCGAACCAAAGTATAAAATCCAGACACGGTTACAGTGATTATTTTTTTTTTAAATCATAATAATTAATAAATCATGTAGAATCAAGACAAACATGGCAAGTTAATACATGAATTGACCTGAAACCTAATTTGTTTTTGTGTTTTTGTTTGTTTTTTGTTTGTTTGTTTGTTTGTTTTTTTTTTGTTGTTGTTTATTTTGAAAACCGCACTGCATGTGAAAACAAGTATGTATATTTAGATGAAACGAATATATCGTAAAATACTTTTTCTCGCGTATTGGAACAAACACATGATTATGGAACAAGTACAACACACTTTACTTCAATCAGTGAAGTATGTTTCATACCTAGGCTACAGGTAAATTGACACCTGTGTATATTCCACCATACACGGTGGCATGTACTGTATACTGATTGAATAAACAGAGGAACATACACAAATAAACGACTAATGTGTAGTTAGATACAAAAAAA
>MJUU01018080.1:11661-22486 GCA_002080025.1 Modiolus philippinarum
CTTCAGATCTGGGCTCTCGGAGAACTGTTCATGTCAATAAATTGGTGGAATTTTGTGATTAAAGACGCGAATTAAGGCACATTTTCCACCTCATTACAAATGAATTAACAGGGAAACAAATATAGCAAATTTTGATAAAATTTATCAAAAATCTTCTTATTGACCACTGAAGGCTGTAAAATAACCCTTGCCATTGTAAACTTCTATAAACTATCATAGAATGCCCAGTTTCCCTAGAGCTGTGTTCGAAAATTTAATGCATGTATTCTGAACTTTCAAAATGTAAAATTTAAAAGAATACGATGTGTAAATTAACTGCCCATATTGCTTGCTCATTTCTGATTCACGTACAAATGATCAAGCGTCATAAACTTTGTTTTTTTTTACCTATCCAAGAAACCAATTTTTGCCAATCCTGTTTTATTTTGGACTGAAAATCGTGATTTTCCGTGGTTAAAAACATGTCTGTATTTAGGTATCCAAATCGGGGTATTTCCATTTCGAATTTGTGGCCTTAAAATAGGGGTTATCCGATTTTCCGAAGTTACAAATGAGAAATCCAATAGTCCCGAAAATCAAGTGGGTCTCGCCTTTCCCCTTTACTAAATAAGAGTTTTTTCCATCACGGCTTAAATACTTATGCTGTATGGGGCCCTTTCCCGAAATTCATCATTTTTTCTCAACTTTCCCGTTTCACGAGGGGAGATTTAACAAAAACTCTTAAAAACCCTGTTTCCCCATCCAAGATGTTTTTTTTTTCAGTGTTTCCCGCGTCACGCCCGTATTTTGGGCTAAGCGGTATTTTTGTAACAGTAAAATATGTCCGGTGGTAATATTTGTCCTGGGGACAATATTTCCTAGGAAAAATTGTCTATGTGAAAATATCTACTAGGAAATTAAGTCTGAGGACAATTTTAACTAGGATTATTTGTCCACCATTAGTAAAATATGTCCAAACATTATTTTCCTGAATGCTGGACATATTTTACTACAGGATTACAAATTTTACTGGTTAAAATGTCCTTAGACTTAATTACTTAGTCGATATTTTCACATGGACAATTTTCTCTAGGAAAAGCGCAGCATGATACGACCACAGCATGTAGATCACTGAAATTTAAACAACACATTAATCAGCTGGACAAAAACTGGGGGAAATAAAATTCAGTCCTTTTGATTCCTTGATCGGAAACGCAAGAGCTACACAAAATCTGTTGAAAACCAACAAAAATCCCATTGAAATCAGGTGGAAAACCTTTCATATTATTTAAAAACTGCAATTCTGGCCTTGTTTGGCCTATTTTACCTCAGAAATGGTAAAAGATAAGTCAATTCTGTCACATACTATTTACACCTTATCATTTATATCAACTTATTTATTGTCCAAAATAGTTAATCTTAATGTAAATGAAAACATCAAACAAGACAATGTTATAGTAAATTAAATCCATGGACAATATTTACTAGTAAATATAGCCCTTACATAATATTTTGTAGTGAAATAAGTCCGTTTATACCTTGCTTAATATACATGTAGACATCAAGATGAAGAACAACAATAAAAGCGTTGTTCCATTGCTTGGTTTTTCCATATAATGTAGATATTTTGTCTCATGTGAATTTACTCCATATCCTTTCATTGCTTATTCTACATAGAAACGGACAATAGTATGTAGTAAATTATGTCCATGGACAATATTTACTAGGAAAATAAGTCCATATAGTTGTTAAAGCAATCATATTTATTGTCTACATTTATAATATCAATAAAGATAGGATAAATAACTCATTTGTGTTTCAAGTGACCATGGACAATATTTACTAAGATATATGTCCATCACTTTTTGTAACTTCAACCTAATACATTTAAGATCATTTTAACTATAAAAACCTGATTCAATGATATTATAGAAATGATATATAGTTGATTTTATGTTATACAAATTCAAGTACAAATTGATTTCTTTAATACTTTAGACTTCTTGGGTGATCAATTTTTCCTAGTTAAAGAGGTCCTGGTACTAATTTTACTAAAAGCGGATATATCTTACTAGTAAAATCTGTAACCATGGACTAAATTTCCTAGCAAAGTATGTCCACCCGGACATATTTAACCAGGACAAATTTATCACTTACATTTTCAGTAAAGTATTATCGCTTCCAATCATGAACGATCCCCTTTAAGTTTCCCCCGCTTCACCCTCACTTATTTTATTTCACCGTCTTAAAAATGTCATTTTGTTTGCATCATACCAAAAATTGTCTTTGAAATACATAATAATATATATATGATGTCCCTAAAACGTCCCGTTCGTGGACGAATCTGCTGGTGGATGAAAAGCTGTCACAGCAACACTAGCGCCATCTGTTGTCATAATTCAATCATACGCGTTTTTTCCGCCACGTTTATTTTAAGCACATAAAAACAAAAATACAAAGACAAAAGTTAAAAGATAAAATATAAAAGTTAAAGAATGATGCACAATGAATACTTATTTTGAACATTTCTCTTTCGAATTATAAAACATGAAATTTTTCGAAATTAACACGGTAGATATAATGTCGTGAAAGAAGAATTTAGAACTTAACGAACAAAGCATAGAAATGGGAACATTTAAAGAAAGAACATAAAATATAACAAATTGAGTTTTAGAAACAATAATATAAAATATAAAAACTGCAGAAGTCGGGATGAAATAGGAACATTTAAAGAAAGAATATAAAATATGATAAATTAATATCCTAGAATCTATAATATAAAATATAGAAAATGCAGAATTATGGATAAGGAAAGTGAAAACAATAAAAAGAGAAGATAAAATTTACAGCATAGAATTTCTCTGGTGGCGGAAATACCCCTCCATAAAAACAAAGCATCTAGGGTCACCGTACGGTCTTCAACACAGTGACGGAGGAACCTCACACCATATAGCAAGCCCTAAATGGCCCCAAAAAGGTAAAAAAAGTGAATAAATCAATGGAAACCACATCCAATAACCCAAATATCAAGAAACTAAAATTTCATTGATAAATTTAAAAATGAACATACAGCCCTTCATTTTATTCCTGATATACATTTAGTTGGCTATTTTGATTTAACTTGATGTTTTGTCTCCTGTGATCAGCTACCACAAAAAGGCTACATCTTTTGTAATTTACACAAAATAATTACGGAACAAACTATAGGAATAACAAAGAATCCAAAACAGCAATTGATCATTTACATGTGACTTAATCTTGGGGAAAAAAATCATAGATCTATATTGACAAGACAAGATTGTGACTCTAATATGAACATTCATTCCAAGTATGTGGACATTATCCCATTAAGTTGATTTAAACTTATTTTATTGTCAAAGACAAAAGGATTAGGCACAAGTTGTACAAGGCAACAAGTTGCTAAATAGAATTAAAATTGACTATGCTTATCGATGAATAGTCAATAGTTCATTTATTATCATTATTTAACTAGAGACATATAATTACATGATACATATAATTAACTATATGTCTCTGATTTTACTTAGTAGTATCTTTATACATGGACATTTTCTCTACTTTTTTTTCATTTTCAGCTTTTTCGCAATTATGAATCGTCGAAGTGCTCCTGGTCCGAGTTGTCCCAGTTGGCCCACCTTGCATATTGTGTCGACTCAATCTGGTAGCGAATACAGTGGCTGTCAAGTAATAAAACTAATTCCATACACAACATGCAAATAAAAATAAATTATTATCAGAATTCATTATATTATTATTTCGGAAAAGATATTGATGAGCGTAACAAAATATAACTGATTTAAGCCGTTTAAAATAATTTTTCATCTATTTTATTTGAGACGTATGTTGTGTATCCGGTATGATTAAAATTCTTATTGGTGTTTTTTGAAAGGCGGGTGTTTGAAATTTGTTTTGTACAGTGATCAAGTCTATTCACGTTTTGTTTACTACACGGAGATTATCCAAATAGGAATATATCCCTTGATCTACTGTACATATGGTAATTTGTGTAGGTTTGATCGAAAACCGACATCAAACTTGAGTCAACTGTCAAGTTCGTTAGATCCTTAAAACTGAAAGATAAGGGCTTCCTCATGATCTGATATAGTCACAATATTTAAAAGTATTTCTTTGTTTACAAAAAAACGTTGTACAAAGTTGCAATGAATAAGTGATTTTTAAGTATTCCAGAGCTGCCAATCCTCCAGAATTTTGCTGCAGCTTCCCTATTTCCAGCTCTATCTCCAGAGAGTAATCCCTTCTGGCATTCGAAGCCAGAGATTTTTTTTATATTGCCTGCCTCTGAATCCCTTATCAACCATGTATAATTCTATTGGGAAATTTTTATCAAGTACCCCCACCCTGTTCCGGATAAAATAACGTATGAAGTTGGAAACGTACAATATCAGCAGTTGTGGAATCAAAGGAGGACATATTTTCCTTCAAGAATCCATAAAAATATTGAATTGGACTTGCCTGGTATGGAAGTTACAGCTCCTTCTTTCCGTTTGTCGCTTCGAGATGCCTTCGTTTATGCCATTTTGTTGTTCAGAAGTTTGGTCAAAGATCATGTGATCAACAGAACATGCTATAGACTTTTTCGTGGTAAATTTTTGGCTCTTTGTACATGTACATTTCAGAGAAGAGAAAACTTTACCACAAAAAAGACTATAACGTGTGCCTTCTAAAAATATTGATCACGTGACCAAACTTCTGAAAAACAAGATGGCTTTATACAGCCTGTTTTGACCCACAAACGATATATATATATGATACTGCAGCAGAGAGGACTATTGCAGACTTTCCAAATCATGAAAGATTATATGAATCTAACACTGGTGAAAAGGCAAGATCAAGACATCTAGACACCCAAGGGTAAGATTTCAATATTTTTCTGACAAGGCTTGCCTAGTCAGAGAACCATTGAAATCTTTGTGGCTGGTGTCGGAGATTTCTAAATCTTGCATTTTCAACGGTGTTTGATTAATTTTCTCACTTTTGTTCATAAAAACGTCTTTCAGGGGTTAACAAATCCACTGGTCCGAGGTCCAGGACCTGTGAATTTCAACTATGGACCAGTGCATAAAACCATTCAAAAAGTCTGACAGACCAGTGAAAAATTTGAGAAAATTATTTATTTAAGGTTTCAGGTTGTAACTTTTTCAGCAATACGTGTCAAATTTTAACTTGCTTCTTACATTGAAGTGCATTGAAGATCAAAGTTTTTTTTTCATTGTCATTTATATGAATTTCTCAATTTGTTCTGTGCCCAGTGCAAGAACTGGCTTCAAATGACATTTGAAATGTATTGTAAAAAAAGTTTCCATGACATTTTGACCAGAAAGTTGTATTAAATCCAGGTAGAGAGAGTAGGAATGTTTCTGTTTTCGGAACCCTCTGGACTGATCTATTTTTGGTACCCTAATGTTGTGGGCCATCAAAGAAAAAGAAGCTGATAGAAGTTCCTTAATTTTATATATAATATCAGTCATGTCAGTCACAGGACAAATTTGGTATAGCCAAAAATCATTCATTTTGTAGCATCAGATTCTTTTAAATCCTTGATACCATTGACATGTAACCCTATGGGGAAAGTGAAAAAATGGTCTCTTTTATATTTACTTCAAAATTTTGGCAAATCTGTACAGACCACTGAAATTTAGTCAGGACCAGTGAATTTCTTTGAGCTACAAGTCCTGGACCAGTAAGGTTTTGAAAATTTTTTAACCCCTGTCTGTGCCATCATGTTGTCCTTACCATCCGCCATTACTTAGGGACTCACCATGATGTCATAGAATGCACGAGGCTGTCTCACATGTGATGGTGTGAGGCAGAAAAATCTCACACTGCAAAAAAGGAACTGACCTGTCTCAAAAGTGAGAAATTATGTTTCATAAAAAGCATCTGTATAAGCCATTTGAAAAATGCTACATTATTCACGGGAGGCCATTCATATCTGTCTGAGATTGTAATTCATAACTGAATATAATAACCAAAAACAATCACATGAATTGTGACAATTACTTGCCAAATTCCAATCATCATTTTAAGATTTCGTTCAAAGATCATCATAATTTTACCGCCAAAAAATGCCTAGGTCCACCATATTTATGGTATGTGACAGTTCAGCATGAGCAGAAAAAAAAAAAAAAAACAATAGTTCTTGTTTTATTCTTACATCATGTACATTGGTCCATCAGAAATATTGTAGGACTGGGAGAAAAGCTAAATTTGCAAGTCCCATAACTGACTGGCCAAAATATTTTCTGAACTTGTTATGTACAAATGTAAATGAGTAAAATCTGCTATACCACACATTTGTGGTGTAATGATACACTGGTATATCGACATATTACGATATTTTTAAACAAACTAGGTGCGCCGGTACAGTTTCCAGCGTATCGATACATATCGTCTTCTGGTTTCTGCTAAAATTTCAGAATTATCACCACCTAAATACTTGAAATTATCTGATATTTGTATGGAAAAATCAGATCTAGGACAAACAAATATATTTAGCTACATGAAAATGAACACTCTTGTCTCATTCAATAATATTTTACTACTTTTTCACATAAAATAGTTAAAATAAGAACATTTAAAAATATAATAGAACTGAGAAATCAGAAGACAATATGTATCGATAGTATCACGATACTCTTGCCTCGTATTGATATATAATGATACAATATTTTATTGATGATACTCATCCCTACAACACATTTATATGTAATGCTTAATTGCTTTCTGAAAAAACTCTAAATACAACAATTAAACTAGTACTGTTGTTAGGACTTTAATGTTATTCTAGAGTTCTTTAGACAAATGACCCTACAGACCCTGAAAAATTTCTGTATCAGTCTGTACCTGCTTAGTCAACTGTTACTCTTTTAACTCGTTCAACCCTGTAAACATTGCAAAGATGTTTACCACTAAGGATTTTCAAACTTGTGAAAATGGGCACTATGATTCACATTGCAAATAAACAAATGTTTCTTGAAGAAAGACACTATTAGATTTAAGCTTTCGGTAGATAAAAAACATTTTGAAATGCATAGTTGATATTGGTCTCTGTCAAAACAATTAAGTAGAGAAAAATGGCAGGTGAAATAGTATAAATGAAATGATCTCCATGTAGATGAAATGACAACAAATTATAAACATGATAAAGAAAAAATAAGTTCAGCCATGTTCATTGTTTTGCCATATGTAGGTGAGTTATACACATAAAAAAGTTTTGTTACTGTTATTTGTTTAACATACAGGAAAAATGCGCAACATGAATACTTTACTGCTTGAATACTTATATGAGTTAGGAGGGGAAGTTAGATCTAATCTTGTTTACTTAACTTGATTAACCCTGTCAACTGTTTCCCTATCAACTTTGATAACCCTGTGAACTTTGTGAACTTGAACCTATATGCTTGATCATGCTGGTGACCGCACAATCCTGTCAATCCTGTTAATAACTGATGACTTTGCCTAGCCAGCCGACAAATGGCATTATTTGTTTTTGTCCTTAAAGCAAAATGAGCTCGCTGAGAAATTTAGGCTCACATGAGCCTCTTATTTTGAAACTTCGGCTATTCCATGACTTACACAAATTTGTTCTATTTTCAGAAAGTCAAGATCTAAAAAATGGAGTCTGATGTTTCACCTTCAGTATGTCGCCATGGCAACAGCAAGCAGACCCCAAGTAAAGGATTACATAACATAGAGACCATGTGTAGTCCTATAGCACATTCACGAACACCAGGAAACTCTGCAAAAAAACTTGGTCGTCCATTGATGATGTCTAGGTATGTCAAATAAAAAAGAATTCAATTAAGAAATAATTCATGTGCGCCGGTGGTTTGCCAGAGATTTACATATAGGTGGCCATTATTTTCGTTAATTTTTTTACTCAGAGCGTAGCGAGGTGTAAAATAATTTTAAAAAATGGACATCCATATGTAAATCGACAACAAACCACCGGCAAACATGAATTATGACATGTTATGATCTGCACGGACCTATAGTGTACACGGTAAGGACAGCAATTACATACGATTTACTGACGTTTTTTGTGCACAAAACATATTATGACGTCGTCTGTTTCAGCGTAAAGATTGTTGTGGAGTCGCTCCTAATGTTATTGGATATTTTCATATGACTGGTCGTCATGGTTTCCATTGTTTCCCATTAAATTATTGCTCAAATATTAAACAAAGCTGAGGAATTGGGCATAGGTTATTACAACATCAATAAAAGCCTTCTTAACTACAATTTGCAACCTGGCAAATATTGTGGAAGTACAAGTTTTTATTGGTGGATATCAATTTTTGTGTTATTAATAAATATCACTATTTATATGGGTACTTAAATTTGTAGTTTCCAATTGCAATTCTGTGCGTTACATTGTCTAGGGAAAATTGTATTTCATTTGGAACTTATTTTCGATGTTGAAGCAAACCACAAATCCACAAAAATTGGAACCCCATGTACAGTCTTGCTACAGTGGTACTTTCACAGTAATATACAATATAGCAGCAATATAGATACAATATACAAGTAGAAAAGGTATTGATAAAAGTTATTATTATATTTGTACTTTTATTTCTATGTATAAAGTATAGAAATGTATCTACTCAATAAAACATCATATTGCACAGTTGATCATGATAAATCATCATATTGCACACTAACCTTGATTGACGTTTACAGGCCACACCCCTTTTACACCCACAATAGAAATACCACTCCTCTTTTGTTTGTCATCATTGACTTCAGCAATGTCAATCAAATATAATAAAACAATTATGGCACTTCTATACTCGATCAATATGGGGTTTAACGGAGCGCAAAAGATAATATTGAACTCGGGGTAAACCCTTGTTCAATATTACTTTATTGCTCCGTTAAACCCCATATTGATCTCGTGGAAGTGCCATAATTGTATAAAATGTATACAAAACATATTTCGTATATGATTAAAATGACAAGACACTGTTTATATGATTAAATAATGATATCAAATGTTATTCTTTCATGATAATAATGACAACAATGTTGGTTGAGTAAAAAGTAGGAAAATTAAGAAGGAAAAGATAAGAAGAATCTGCAACAATCAATCAGATCTATGACTGTTATGAATATAACCTTGTACAACTCTAAGAATATCATCATTTTGTTCAAATAAAAAGAACTCATGTGTAGTCCTACAGTACATTCTACAGACCAGATTTCGACACTGAGCATATTCCTCTACCCTGAGAGTACAGTAGTGAATAAACAAAGAACTGTTAAATTTTGTGAATTGGTGTCCTTTAGACTAGCAAAATTTTTAGGATGTAAAATTTTTTTTCTGGCTGGTAAAATGGATGAAGAACTAGTAAATATTTTCATATAGCCTTTATTTGTCCCGAACTGGACTGTAAGTTTTGACTCGTTTGTCTGTCAGTCTGTCAGTCATCATATACGTGAATTTAAACAAAGAAACTTTTGATAAATATGTTATCACCAGAATAATTTTCCTTGATTAACGAAATGATAACTTGTATACATTGTAGGTTAAAAGCTTGATAACTGGTTCAAGTTATTAAAAATTCACTAACCCAAGGCGAAAAATAAAAAATTGTTTGTTTCCCCTCCCACGACCGACCCGCTAAAATTGCTGCGACCCAAAAATTTTATTAACCATTGCTGTTCAATATTTTTTTTTTGGTCTCTAGTCAAAAAGAGTTTGTTATGTAAAACAGGCATTATAAGTAAATTTTTTATCTGAAGAAAAAATAAAATAATTTTCCTACCTACCTACCCTTAACCTGAACAAACCAGTTGGGGAGGGGAAACAAAAATATTATTTAGGTCTCTTGCTCAGTTGTTGACTGGTTTAGTAAAAAATTCAAAAAATTTTCAAAAACAAAAATGCAAAATCACAGCAATTTATATCCAACATGAATGAGACAGCATGATAAATACAAAACAAATAAATAAAAACAAACAGTAACACCATAAAACTAAAGCACTAACAGTGTTAACCCCTACAAAAATGTGTACAGTATTGTGTTATCAGGTGAAATGTACCTTTGAGGATCTGTCCATTGTTTTTTTTCCTCTTCAGTCCAAGTCCTGCTCATAAAATTCCAGGAAGTAACACCAGGAATGAGTTGTATCTCAAAAGTGTACTCAGTCCATATCACAAGAACTTGACCCCTATGTCTGGAGGTAAGAATCCGATATTCAGGACTCCTGGTAGATATATGATGAATTATCCAGCAGATACACCAGATATCAATACTCAGCACCATGTAATACCAAGGAATCCATTTGAATATGAAGCAGAACATTTGGAGGGTCATGTGTTCATGAGTCCTGGTGTGTTTTCTGTCGCAGGATCTACTCCTGCTACAGATGAGAAGGTGAGTGGGAAATAGTTAGAAATTAGGGATCTGTTGAGTAGATATAAGAGGGAAAATTAAAGGGGCCAGGAGAAGCTGCATACATGCATGTACATGTATATGTACATTTGTACGTTGAAAAGTGACTGCCCAACCTTCAAGATTTAAATTGTTAATAAAGACAATGTGCTTAGGTCTTAAAGTCACAAAATATACAAATATGTCAAAAGCATTTTCCTTAAAAGAATTATTTCAGTATTTTTATACCCCCACTCCCTTTAAAAGTGGGGAGTATATATATTGATGGGGTTGTCCTTCTTTCCGTCTATCTGTCCAATACACCTGAGGGTACCCATCTCTTATCTGTTACTGCTAATCCTCCTGAATCACTGAATAGATTTTCATGAAACTCGAAGACAGTTTTTTTGACATACAATGTAGATGTGCAC
>MJUU01018083.1:638-10709 GCA_002080025.1 Modiolus philippinarum
TTTTTTTGTTATTTTCTCGTATTTTTTTTTGTGGACCGGCTGGTTTTTATTTTAATGTTGATGGTTTCTCAGTGCCGCAATATGAATTGCTGATAACAGAACTTAGGAAGATCTGTACTACATTAAACTACAAAAACAATCAGTTTTACTGGAAGCTTGTCAAATAATTATATTTTTTTTACCAAAAACGATTGGATACAATATCAGACATATTCTGACAGACTTGCCACTAGTGTTTCTACTGATCAAATCTTCTTATGGCTTTGCTCGATCTAGTGAAGTGAACGTGTACGTTGTACGTACTAAACATTTGTGAATCCATTTTGTTGCGCCTTTATTAAAGTGTCGGTGTTTTTTTCTTTATAGACAAGTACCGATCAAAATCTCTGAAAAACAGCAACATTAGCCAAAAGAGTCCATACAATTCTGGATAAATGATTGGCAGCAACTTACAACACCACTATGGGGTCCATTAGTTTTAATCAGTGTCGACATTGACTACTTACATGTCGCTTGTGTTCATGGTGTCGCTCCAACTTGATGTGTCTGCATAGACCCAGCATGTTCATGTTAACTATTTTGTTTTGTTTTATTTTGTTTTTTTTTCGAGTCGGTCTGGTATTGGTCAGTATTTACCAATTGATCTCTGGACTATTAGTCTTATTGTCCAATACATTCATAACAACAGCGGACAAAACTAATTAGCACAATCTTCTTTCTGATATCCCACGGTTTGTTAAAAAAAAATGTCATACTATTGAGAATACTACGATGCACGATTTGTTGTTTATTTTCACATGTATTGCCTTACATTTTCTTCTTCTAACCGTGGCAGAACTGAGGAAAACACATTGTCAATATATATACTTTAAAAGCCAGAAAGCGATGTAAACGTGATCATACGGAATGGATTATACATTGCAAAGGGGAGGCAAGAGGGGTTTCATCAAAAGGATAACTCTCAACGTGTCTGATGTATGTTTTCTTTATGTTTGTTTTTAATCATTGAAAATTGATACAATCTTTTTTCATACCCTTATAGGCTCATAACTGGAAAAATAAATATTCTTATTCCGATTCTTATAACAAAACAATTAAAAGAAAGGGTATTACCCCCATTGCATTTCAAACTAAATCATTGTATTGATAATTGGGAATTTAAATTAACAAAATCGAAGTGGCCGAATGTACCCTTGTTTTATAAATAAAAAAGTTAACAGAAGAAAATAAATCCTGAAGGTATAAATGAAACTAAAAACAACAATTTTCCTTCAGCTAATGATATAGATCATTATGAATAGAGTCTGTAGGTCTGGTTCGATTTCGAATCTTTCGGAAATTGCATTTTGCAAAGAAATATATTACGTTTGAAACAATAGTTTTAACCGTCATAACACGATGTCGCGTTTTGGAGAGAAAGTTTTTAAATAGCACTTTTATCGTGGATTCTCAAGGGTCACATGACGAGACTGACAGACCCTATATAAACGCTCTGACAGAACAGATTGACATTTAAGGTAGATCGACACTAATACACTTCGCATTCGATTGGCGCATTTGCGAAACACAAGTCGGATGCGGAATTGACTGGATTTTCAAGCCGGAATATTCCTTCTTTGGCCTTTTAATTGTGACGTCATAATAGATTGACATACACTTTCCCGCGAATTAGATTCCTTTTACCAAAAACATTGCCTGTTTCGTAAACTATATAAAATATTTCTCTTAATCAAACGGTGACATATATATTTTATCAGCTCAATTTATAGCTGAAATGAACACCTTTGAAATGTCAAAAAATTAAAAAAAAATTATCTGATGTTTATTTTATATGAAAGCAAAACAATAAGCATGTACTCACAGTTCCCTATATATTCTTTGTAAATATTGCTGAAAAAAACTTAATTTGGCCTGATTTTCAAAGATTGATTACAGGAAAAGATGATCTGTGACATATCATCATTATTTTATTTTTGAACAAATGGACTAAGACCTACAAAATATCTTAAAAAAAATCTGTCTGATATTGTTATTAGGCTCGAACTACCTTAACACATCACGATATAAGAGGTTATTTTTAAATCTGCTAGCCTGTAAATCTACATAATGCTTTCCTAGCAGTGCAAAAGCCAGGCATACAGGTGAGATCAAATCGGTCGGTCTAGCGGATAAAGCAGAATAATACATTTATATGTTGCACTATAATCACAATGTACATAAAAATAGTATTGACTAAAAAGACGCTAAAAATGTGTATACTGGTAATTTAAGCATATAATATTCCTTAGCTTGGCAATGTGCTTTATAACGGTCACTGATTATATAAAGACAAATCATGCAACCTGTTATTTACATTTGATCATATATATATCTACACCAAGTCTTGTAGTTTTCCCTTCAATAGGGTCTGAAAGTCTCGTTTCATTTTGGAACTTCCGGGACCAAAACTTGTTCCCGGAAGTTGCATTTTAAACAAAAAACTATGACGTTTAAAGCAAAAAATTAGGACGTCATAATCCTGCAACGTCAAATTTTGGCGGGAAACGTTTTCAAATTGCAATTTTATCGTGATTTCTCGGTGTCACATGACGAGACTTACAGACCCTATTAGTAAAGTATCAAAGTAAATAAAGTAATGATAGCACAGTAATAACATCTAGCATCACAATGCCTTGTAGTCTTCCGTTGTATTGTAAATTCTGGAATTCAGTAAAAAAAAGGGCTACGCCGAGCGCAGCATGATACGACCGCAGCATGTCGACCACTTAAATTTGAACAAGTGTAAACTAATATGAATGTGGACACAGTAATAACATCTAGCATCACAATGCCTTGTAGTCTTCCGTTGTATTGTAAATTCTGGAATTCAGTAAAAAAAAAGGGCTACGCTGAGTGCAGCATGATACGACCGCAGCATGTCGACCACTTAAATTTGAACAAGTGTAAACTAATATGAATGTGGACACAGTAATTACATCTAGCATCACAATGTCATGTAGTCTTCCGTTGTATTGTAAATTCTGGAATTCAGTAAAAAAAAGGGCTACGCCGAGCGCAGCATGATACGACCGCAGCATGTCGACCACTTAAATTTGAACAAGTGTAAACTAATATGAATGTGGACACAGTAATAACATGTAACATCACGATGCCTTGTAGTCTTCCGTTGTATTGTAAATTCTGGAATTCAGTAAAAAAAAGGACTACGCCGAGCGCAGCATGATACGACCGCAGCATGTCGACCACTTAAACTTGAACAAGTGTAAACTAATATGAATGTGGACACAGTAATAACATCTAGCATCACAATGCCTTGTAGTCTTCCGTTGTATTGTAAATTCTGGAATTCAGTAAAAAAAAGGGCTACGCCGAGCGCAGCAAGATACGACCGCAGCACGTCGACCACTGAAATTTGAACAAGTGCACTGAAATTTGAACAAATGTAAACTAAAATGAATGTGGACACAGTAATTTGCTGGACACAATAAGGACCTTGACACATAAGTTAACTGGACACAAACTAGTGAAAATAAAAATTAGCCCTTTTGATCCCTTATTACTAGGATATTGTAAGAGCTAAGAAATTTGTTAATTACCAGAAATCAAAAAAAAAAAAAAAGAAAAATCAGGTTGAAATCCAATGAAAAATAAAGATTTCATATATTTTGAAATATTGCAATTTGGCCACATTGGACCCATTTTAGCTTGGAAACCAAAGAGCAACGCAAAATATACTGCCATACTAAGTATTACGGAAAGCTTACAATAAGAACAATCCGAAAATCCCATCAAAATCTAATGAAAAATAAAGATTTCACATATTTCTAATAATTGAAATTTGGCCCCCTTTGACCCGTTATAGCTTGGAAACAGTAAGAGCTATGTCAAATACGTTGACATACCACTGAAAGCTTACATTGAGAGGAATCCAAAGAAAAAATTCCATCAAAATCTGACGAAAAATAAAGATTTCACGTATCTCTAATAATTGCAATTTTGGCCCCTTTGACCGCTTATAGCTCAGAAACGGTAAGAGTTACATCAAATCTGTTGAATAATTCTGAAAGCTTGCAATGAGAGGAATCCAAAGAAAAAAATCCCATTAAAATCAAAAGATTTTACATATTTCTAAAAATTGCAATTTTGGCCCTTTGACCCCTAATACCACTGAAACGGTAAGAGCTAAATTGGTTGTCATACTACAGAAAGCCTACAATGAGAGGAATCTAAAGAAAAAAATTCCATTGAAATCAGACGAAAAATAAAAAATTTAGGTATTCCTCATGTTTGCAATTTTTGCCTCATTGGGCCCCTTATAGATTGGAAAAGAAACAAGTTATCAAAAATCTGATGGGGTAGCGCTATGTTAGTTTTTCATAAGGAATCCATTGCGAAAGACTGCATCAAAATCGGACCAAAAATAATAAAATTATTGAAATTCGCCCCTTTGGGGCCCATTTATCTCATGAACGGTTCATGTCACGTGAAATCCGTTCGCATACTAATTTCCTTAGGAGGACACTGAAAGAAACCCATCAAAATCTGATAAATAATAAAGATTCTACAGTCAAATATGTGAAAACATCAAATTTAATCCTTTTTGGTCCTTTTTTTTAAACGGGTGGGGCCACAATGACCAAAACTAAGCCAATGCTTTCTTTTGTGCCAAGAAACATTATGTTTAAATTTCATAAGGATTGGTCCACTGGAACTAAAGTTATTGACAAAAAAAAAGTGTCTACAGACAACGACGACAACGACGACGATGACGACGACAGCACCATACCATTATACGACCACAAAAATTTTTGCGGTCGTATAAAAAGTACTGACAGCACACTATTTACATCTGATCCTAATAAATGTACACGATATCTTGTTAACTTCCATTATGTTGTAAATACAGGCACTCAATATAAAAGAACTGATAACACAGTATTCGGGTGCTGGCCCGAAAACCGATATTATTTAAAATCTTTCAATATCTAATTCAATCAATTTTTTTTCAAAACTAAGGAGAATCTCCCTCTAGCATAGCTCTGTCCTTAACTGATTTTGGCTTTACTTTTTGGATCATATCAGATTTAACACATATTTCGGTATATGGATTTTCAAATGATTTTATATTGATCTGCACTGAAGAGACATAAGTTGTCGAAGTGCGCATATGCAGAATCTAAATTTTCAGTAACTTCTGTATGTTGTTATTTATTACCACTGGGCCGATGCCACTGCTGGTGGGTTGTTAGCCCCCGAGGGTATTCGCCAACACAGTAGTCAGTACTTCGGTGCTGACCCGGAAACCGATATTATCTAAAAGCTTTCAATATCTTATTCAAACAAAATTTGGTTCAAAACTAAGGAGTATCTCCCTCTCTTATAGCTCTGTCCTTAGCTGATTTTGGCTTTACTTTTTGGACCCCATTCGTAATTAGTTCTCTATCAGATTTTATACATATTTCGGTATATGGATTTCCAAATGTTTTGATATTGATCTGCACTGAAGAGACATAAGTTGTCGAAATGCTCATATGCAAACTTACAGTGACTTCGATATATTGTCATTTACATATGATCACGTAGAAATCTACACAATGTTGTAAATACAGGAACTCAATATAAAAGTACTGATAGCACAGTATTTACATCTGATCACATATAAATATACACAATGTCTTCTAATGTGTTGTAGATAAGGAACTCAGTATAAAAGTACTGACAGCCTAGTATTTATATCTAATCACATATAAATCTACACAATGTCTTATAATCTTTTATTGAATAGTAATTACATGAACTCAATATCAAGTACTGACAGCACAGTATTTACATCGAATCCCATATAAAATATACAAAATGTCTCGTAATCTTCAATATATTGTTTATACAGGCACTCAAAATAAAAGTAATGACAGCGCAGTATTTACATCTGATCACATATAAATGTACATAATGTCTTGTAATCTTCTAGTGTATTGTAAATGTTAGCACTCAGTCGGATATATGCATCGCCTTCTATATAAACATACTGTACTGAAACATTGTTGTTTAAAATGTGATTTATTAAAACTGCCTCTAGTTCGTCCTGCAATTGTAACAATGGATATACTTTATTCTCACAAACAACATGCACATAGTAACAGGGAAAAATTGCATATTAAATATATATTTACACCTAATGAACAAAATTTACAATAGCATACATTATTAACTTGCTCTGGAGAACTGACTTTGACATGAACTTTAAAAAAAGTTTAATAATTGATAGAATTTAAATAAATTGGGGCGATAGGTAACACCTTTTTTCTTTCAAATTTTTAGTGCATTACATTAAGTACTAATATTCGTCACTGATATCATATGCTTAGTAGTTTTAGATGTATAATTATGCATTTCTTAATAAACATTTATTAATTCGTCGTTTATCATCAAACCTGAACCGAGACAGCCGAATCATATAATAACAACATTTTCTTTGTGTTTGTATCGTTGCTAGTAGCTCCGTCCGAATACTTAAAGTACGATATTTAATGACCAAAATTTAAATCACAGACAACAATCCACCAGAAAACTTCACAACAAAAACATAAACAAAAGATAAACTCAAACAACGACATGAACTTAAGATAAAGATAATTAAATTTTATCTGCACTGAAGAGACATAAGTTGTCGAAATGCGTATGCAGAAAATAAATCCACAGTAACCTCGGTATTAAGTTATTTTTATCGTTTCCTGTATAATATAATAAGTATAAACCCAATACAGGCAGACTACTTACTACAAAATCGCTATCTGGATTAAGAAAAAAATAGACTAAACGTAATTTGGAAAGATGGGTCGAGGAGTGCTCGCCGATGAACTTCCACCTAGCCCTAGGAGCCTAGACTACTGGTTAAACACTATCGCATAACAAAAGAAATCAAACTCCAAACTTCCCGAAGGATTTGGTAAAGAGGCACCATGTATATCAGTTGAAATTTGTAGTATCAGTAAGAGGTAAGTAATCTTATAAATCTTCTATACCCTAATTACAGTTTTTTAATTTTGGTCACCTAAACCAGAAAGGATACTTACATATCGTGAAAGCCCAGCAAGACATTTGAGTTTTGGTAACTTGACCAATCGCATGCATGGAGCCTCCATTGATTTTGGAACTTGAAACGTTTCTGTTTTCCATGACGTTTTCAAAAGATCTGTTGCTTTGTGTAGTAAATCATTCGCATATTGTTGGATCTTTTCCTGGAAAATAGTACAAACCAGATAAAGGATCCGGATTAACACGGAAATACTTGATTACCAATTAAAGAATCAATGTAATGCAAACTGACCAAAAAGGAAAATAATAATAATAGTAAAATAAAAAAAACCAATAAAACTTTGATATTATCTAGCTTTCGAATGTACCATTATCGATATATTTGTAAAGATAAACGTTGATAAATGTTGGAATGGAAAAGATGTATTTATTTTTGACAAATTTACAGCACAATATTGAAGCAAACTCTTTTGAATAAAAAAAAACCAGTTTAACCATTTGTCTTAGTTACCGAAAGTATAGTAAGTGAGTACCGAACCGTCAGTCAAAGAACGATCAATCCATGGACAAAGGCAACATCGGAAACACTAAGAAACAAGGACACCACTTGAGTACAGGACAAAAAAGAAAAATGAAGACATACATACAGATGAACAACACAGACCCAATAAAAACCATTGGTGAGATCAGGTGCACCGGTAGAGTAAGCATCTTCTGCTTCTTATAAGACACCCGCCGTGTTGAACATGTCAACTCCGGTAGTAAAGTCGAATCCGATAGAAGAAAAACAAACTTAAGTTGCTGAGGCAAAGATCTGTTGTCGTCTGGGAAACAGATATACCGTAACGATCGACAAGATCGTGATTCAGATTATTTTGTTAGGTATTTCAGATAAACAGGAAAACCTTTTAACTACACTTTGGAAACAAAACCCGAAAGAAATTCACCAGGAGCAAAACATTAATATACAATTATGGAACTTCCACAAGATTAATATGGGGTTTAACGTAGCAATAGAGTAATATTGAACGAGGGTTTTCCCCGAGTTCAATATTGTCTTTTGCGCTCCGTTAAACCCCATATTGATCGAGTATAGAAGTGCCATAATTGTATTATTATATTTGATTGACATGGCTTAAGTCACCGATGCATGACAAACAAAGTGGGTGTGTTATATCTATTGTGGGTGTGAAAGGGTGGTGGCCTGAAAACGTCAATCAAAGTTACTGTGCAATATGATGATTTATCATGATCAACTGTGCAATATGATGTTTTATGGAGTATACATGAGATGATTCGTTTTAATAAAACATTAACTTTATTCTTGTTCGTTGTAGATGAATATGTTTCACCAAAGAATATCATATTCCTTGATCAAGAGCGATATGATGTGAAATGATGTTCTTTGATGCATAAATTTCTATAAACCCCTCAGCAGCATGCAATGCATATCAAAAAAGAATGGACATCACGTGACTTGTGTGATGTAACTTCCGGTAACATCAAACATGTAAAGGCCACATAGAAAAATAATGACACGATGAACAAAATGTCAAATAACTCATTGTTAAAATATTTTACAAATGTTTGTAGATCACATGGTGTTCTATAATTTTTTTTAAATTATTTATCACATTGTTGACAGTTTAGATTGAGTATAAATTACGCTCCTAAGTATTTGAAAATGTTGTTTTGGCGTGATATCGCTAGTAGATTTTAGCTAAAATATCGAAACATCTTGTCTGTTAGAGCGGTTTTATCTCAATAATGGCATTCTTTTAAAGCATTTTGCAGATATCTGCATATTCCTGAAATGTTCTCATAAATAGAATCGTACTTGTTTTCAGTTTAATTTAAGAGATAACCATACTGTATTTTAGGATCTGAGGGGGTAAATCGTAGATAACTGTCGTAAACTAAGTTTTCCGGCGACGCGTCGACAGTAAAATCTTAGATTTACCCCTGAAGATCCTAAAATACAGTTTGGTTATCTCTATTCTAATGCAAATCTGAAAAAAAATTCAAAATCGATTTTTAAATTACAGGAAGTTTGGTGTGCGTCTGCGCTATTACGTTGCTATTGGTTCAGACGGTAAATCGTAGATTTTACCCCCTCAAATTTCTGGCGATATCCAATCAAAATCAGCGTTACAAACAAAAGTGCATTAGAATTTAGATTTAATCGCGTCCAATTTTATTCAAAGTTTGCCTTTTCTGTCCAGTTCTTCAAATTCAACATGGCGTAACTTGAACCGGAAGTATCTATTTTGTGTTTTTCTAGTGTATTTTCTACGTTTTAGTTTTCTTACTATCTTCGTTAATGAGAAAATATCATATGTGTATAAGAATGAAACTTTTTTTTTATTTTTAGTCCCGAAAATGTGTATTGATATAATTAGCTAAATGAATTCCTTTCAGAGACAACATGTGTAATGTAAATTCCTTGTTTCTTTGCACAGGTATTTTTTTCAGGTGTAGGTGTGTATATGTGTACATATACCTGTTGTAGAATAACATCATCAGCTTGTATCAATAATTACATAATCGCCTGATTGTTTATTACGTAAAGGGGTAATAAAATTCGTGGCCAGTCATGTCCCGTTGATTAAACAGGTTTGCCCGTAGGTGATCCACAGGTAGATTTAAATGTACATCTGCAGTTTTATTACTTGAAATAGGATGGTTTTGATGATTTTTCATGCCAATTGAAACTTTTATACATTTTACTGTGCATTATATGCCTAAAAAAATAGATAAAATTTAAAACATTTTTGGCGATAAGCGTCCTAAGATATTATTAAAATTTACAGTAAGTTTTTCGTTTAGTATATATAATAAGGATTTGTATAGGAAAATATAAAAAAAATACATTATGATCTCAATTATGGAATGCTTACACTTTTACAGGATGTAAAAATTTTCAGCTTTTTATTTTTAATAAATATAAAATTAGCGTATTTTGTAAACCATATAATTTTTCGAAACTTTCACATTTTTGAAATTCACATGAAAAAATATTTGTCTATTTTTGTT
>MJUU01018083.1:15451-29444 GCA_002080025.1 Modiolus philippinarum
AAATCACTGTACAAACTACAAGCTCGACAGTAACGAATCAACTGTGAACTGTACACTCCAAAGGCTGGAGAGGTAGGTATATTGCTGCTAAGAAAGCAGCAAAAATGAGACTTCATGAGACTCATTATCCTTTCATAGTTTATTTTGTTAATATATTGCACAAGTACCTGCATTTAGGACCCACACAATATATACTTTTCTATGTATAGCACAGTTTTGCAATAAGCTAGATGAACAAATAAAGGGATAGAACCTTTAAAGCGTTCATTTGATATATATGTATAGTTTCTACAACGAAAACTAAGTTGATTATGAAATTTCTCACATCGAGTTAAATCAATTTTGCAAATGTTTGAAAACGAGGTTTGTCGAGTTTTTAAACATTTCAAAATTTATTCAACAAGATGTGAGAAATTTCATAATTATTGTGTTTAAGTTGTAGAAAATGTTTCTCTAATGACACAATGTAAAACACCGAGGATTATATTCCGAATAGATTTTGCGGGAAATTTCACGCGAGTTGTGTTCACACTAGTGAGTTGTTCTCTCACTAGAGACGAGAACTATTTTTATCACACCGGTCAGGCGTTGGTGAAATTTGCTAGAAATTAGAGAAAATCTTGTTCCCATGGTTCGTAAATGAATCTCTAATTCTTGGTTTAGATATTTATTTTCATTTATATCCGATTGAAGATAGAAGGTAATAGCCTTCTTCTTACCAAGAATAGCTAACTTTACATTTGGTTTGGTTCGGAAATATTCTCTGTACATCTCCACTACGTCATCTTTACTTTTTATTGGAAATTTTATGCGTAGAAATTCAACTTCGACACCTGCAAATAAACGAGACGAAACGTGAATAGAAATTAGAGAAATATTCTGTACTGATTGACGTCAACCAAACAGAGTTTGGACGAATGTCAAAACTCATTGGGAGTTGCCATGTTTTTGCACACAGTATCACAATTTCTCTTAATGTAACCCCTTTTCCCTTTTTATTTTGCACTGGAATCCATTCCATTATACACATCCTCAGAATCAACATGTTATTTTCTAAAAGTTTGGAAACATAAAGTTATGCATTACAGAAATATAGAATGCATATAAGTACACATGCATAAAAACAAATAAATATGAGTACACCAGAATAAAAATATTACCATTAAGCACATATAATTTAAATCGACATATAAGATTTACCAACTAAAATAATTGTATATTTTGAAAAATTGCAATTTTGACTCTTTTGACTGCTTAAAGCTCAGAAGCGTTATCAGCTACGCAATATCCGTTGGCATACTACCGAATAATACAGATTTTACATAAATTAAACAAATTGAATTTTGGTCCCCTTTGACTCCTTTATCTAGGAAACGGTAAGAGCTACGCCAAATCTGTTGACATACTACCGAAACATTATCAAAATCCGACGAGAATAACGATTTTACAAATTGTGAAATTTTAAATACTATAAAAATGGCAAATTTTGCCCTTTGACGGCCAATTACAGCTAGGAAACGTTAAGAGCTATGCCAAATGCGCTGACATGCTACCGAATAGTAAAAAAATTAAATATATATTGAAAAATCCGACCAACAATTTAAGGTAATCTGCACATTTGCAATTTTGACCCCATTGGGCGCCTCGCTGCTCCAAAAGGAAAAAACAATATTGATGCTGATTTTTTATAAGGTATATATATTCATTGAAAAAATGCATCAAAATTGAACCCCCAAAAAATTCTCCCTTTTGAGCCCAATTTGTCTTATGAAAGGCATATGGGACGTGAAATCCGTTGACTTACTACAGACTGCAGATTGGAAATTTCAAAATCGATAAATAATAAATATTCTACAGCAAAATAATGGAAACACCCAATTTTATCAACCCGATCAAGGAACATTGCATTAAAATTTTATAAAGATTGGTCAACTAGAAATTAAGCGATCACACCGAAACAAAATGTCTACAGACGTCACCGAAGACGTGAACGACGACGCCAGTAACATAGCAATATACGACTTCAAAATTTTTCGGCGGTCGTATGAAAATGACTTTACTAATTAACTTCGAATTCTGTTAGTCTTTTTGTCGGGCAACGAATGACAGCGATTGTAAGAACGCTTTGTCAGTTGTTTTATTTTTGTCGGCGATCCCGCAGTCATGTCCATTAGATACATGTATGTAGCGTTTATTAATTCCGATCAAACAGGTGCTATTTGTCGTCTTGAACTAACTTCGATGTATAAGCAAAGCTAATTGTTGAATGCCTCATGGTGACTTCAAGATGAAGAACAACAATAAAAGCGTTGTACCATTGCTTGGTCTTATGATGTTTTTCTAGAGACTTAGTCTTATGTGCCTCCATTTCGGTCATTGTGGATGTTTCCTGTTTTCTTTCTATTTTTAATTAAGTGTACATTTCTTTACCTTTAAGACTAGGATATTGTACAGCTGCTCTACATGCGTGTTTTACCGTTTGATAGGAATTATCTGTACACAATATTATATCACCAGACGCAAGGGTCAGAGATTTCAATACTGTATTTATCCCTGAAAATGAAGAAAATAAAACAGTTCCAAGTATTTCATTATGACATACATACATCAACATCTGAATTAACAACTTATTTCTCTTCAGTGTCATAGTATGTAGACGGTGTCAAGAATATCTAAAAAATAAATGTACTGTAAATTTTCCCACGTGGTCTAGGAAGAGTTGTCGCCACGAGCATGTACCCAATGGCGGACGGAATAACGAACGGACGGACGGACGAACGGACACCATGGTCACTATGTACCACCCTCCAAAGCGGGGGTATAATCAGTTCTGGTTATACCTGTTTGTATAACCAAGAATGTGATATGCCATAGTATGTAGACGGTGTCACAAGATATATGTTGGTGAGACTTGCCACAGGGTGGGCGATCGCTTTGCTGAGCATCTTCGATCCGTAACGTCTCACAAAGACACACTCGTCGGTAACCATTTCAGGTTTCGCCAACATTCCATGGAAGACATGAGCGTGACAGTCCCTACGCAGGTTGACAATTCATGACAACACTGACAACAGTTAGAACTACAAATTATATTCACACTGGGTACCCAAACCCCAAAGGCATCAGTATTAAAGTGTTTTGAACAGATATATCATGTTTGGGAGGGGAATTTTCGAAAAATACCTTTCGAGAGATGTTATATTTCCCGAGCCCAGCGGGCGAGGGAAATTGCATTCTCGAGACTGGTCTTTTTCGCAAATTCCCCCACCAAACATAATATATCTGTTTAATTCTACCGAATGACTTTATGTAAAGCGCGCAGATGACTTCGTTTTTAAATTTTTACAAGCGTCTCAGTGAAGGGTTAAAAAAGGCAAATTTTTAAGCAAATACCCCGACAGAAGGTTAAAAGTGACAAATTTTTAGGCAAATCTCTGCTTGAAAACTTGATTGAAATGTCATTGATTTGTCAAAAATACACCGGTATTCGACCAATCAAATTGCAGCATTCTATCATAAGGTAGAATTAAATGTACAATCCTTGGACTGGTATCTTCAATTCTATTTGATTTTTAATGATATTTATTATTTAAATACATTTTTGATACATATTTTTTAATTATAAATTTTGGTCTCGTGTAGAGGGCTAAATTTCCTACCCCTGCCCATTTATTATTTCATCCTAATTTTATCTTTGTTCTAAACGGGGAACGTCAAATTTATTTTACCTTTATTCCATCTATGACGTAACACTTCACATCTATGCCATTTTGTTTCTTTTCCACGGCCCTTTGAAGACATTAATCCCACCTCTGTCTTTTGTTTTTAATCATATCTTTACGTTTTGACATAATATGGATATATATTTATTCTTTTATCTTTATCGCAGTTCGACAAGAATTTAAACTTGTTCGTTTATTTCTCTTTCTCTTCAGTGCAGATCAAATCAAAGGACTTGGAAATTCATAAACCGAAATAAGTGTAAAAGCTGATAGAGAACAAATTACCAACAGGGTCTAAAAGGGAAAGCCAGAATCAGCCAGTGACTATATATATATAACGGTCTATCGTAGGAACCCTTTAACAAATTTTCTTAAATTTTATATTGCACCTTTTGAAAAAAAAAATCGGTTTTCGACCAGCACGGGTTTTGGATACACACTTTGTGAAACAATGAAAATTCAGCAACATACGGAAGTGACTAATGTGCGAAAAATAGATAAATAAATAAACAAATAGATAAAAGCAGCTGACCTTCCAAGCGTCCGCTCGACTCTAGCAAGGTTATTTCTGATCGGATTTGGATAATATTTATACAGTAGCTTCAGTTCAAAGCTACCTCAATTGAGTTCTAAGATGAGTTCTGGTCGAATATTTTTGTAAGAGTTATGCTCCTTTTTGACTTTGAAAATCAATAAAATATTTTTGTTAGCGCTCTAGCAAGTTTATTTCTCACTGAATTTGGATTATATTTATACAGTAGTTTTAATTAAAAGATGCCTTACGAGAGTTCGAAGATAAACCCTGGTCGAATATTTTTGTAGGAATTATGCCCCTTTTTAACTCTGAAAATCGACAAAAAATCCTTGTAAGCGCTCTTGCGAATTCATTTCTCGTTATATTTTGATAAAGTTAATGCAGTAGCTTATGCCAAAAACAAAATGCCTCAAAGGATATCGAAGATGAGTCTTTGTCGAATATTTTTGAAAAAGAAAAGACATGGGGTAAATGTCAAGGAGACAACATCCCATATCCAGGTTAAAACGACCCAAAACAAAACATCTAGGTGTCACCATATGGTCTTCAACACAGTGAGGAACCATTTTTGTAGGAGTTATGACCTTATTAAATCGACAAATATGTGGGATTTCAGATTTCTCGGTTTGTGGTGACATATGGCTACGAGTAGCCTTTTTCTCATTGGATTGTTTTTTGTCTCGTCGTGGTAAGGGTCATTGTGTACATTCATGCCTTCATGAGGTGTCCCGCATTCCCATTTGATTAAACATACATTTGCTTTCAAGGAAATATCATAAACTGTAAGAGACCGACCATTTAACTTGAAAAGGGGGCAGGGGCTAAGGTTTTTTTTTTTAAAAAAATATTTTGGATCTGATTTTATGTGAAAAAAATAATTTGGCTGCCAAAATGAAAAAAAAATTCTTTCTGACCCCAAAAATAATGTTAATTTTCCAAAAAAAAACCATTTTGTTAATAAATAAGTAAATATTTCGCGCGGAGCGAGAAAAAAAAATTCTGTCCAGAAAAAAAAAACATAACCCCCCTTTCAGGTTAAATGGTCGGTCCCTAATTAGACAAGGGCTTCGCGTAGCCGTATATCCCCGCCGCTCCAGAAATTTGAAACCCCACATATTTATAGATTGTCAAAGTCAAAAGGGGCTTAACTGCTACATAAATATTCGACTATGCCTCATCTTTCAACTCCTTTCAGGCATTCTTGAGCTTCAGTTGCTATATAAATAGCATTGATATCCAATGAGAAATTAATTTGGAAGATCTCTAACAAGATGTTTAAAGTGAATTAGGGGCATAACTCTTAGAAAAATATTGCTGTTGTTAATTTTGTATAAAAAAAAATGGATAGAGCGCTAACAAGGATATTTTGTCGATTTTCAAAGTTTAAAAGGGTCATAACTCCAACAAAAATATTCGACATCGACTCATCCTTGAACTCCCTTGAGGCATTCTTGAACTAAAGCTACTGTACAAATATTATCCTAATCCAATGAGAAATAAAGATGCTAGAGCGCTAACAAAGCGGACGGACGGACACCCAGCATTATATCCCCGCAACGCGTTGCAGCGGGGATAAAAATTCATTTAATTATTTCTTAAATACCTTTGTTTTAATCAGCAGAAATTCACTATTATTCGACCTTTATATGAATACAAATTCCCAATAAATAACATTAGCCAATGAAATATGCAATACAGGACTTCTGAATCGCGTATCTGTTTTTATACGTAAAAAAATCAATAAATTAATACATTTAGAGGGGATCACTTAAGAATTGAATGCATTATTTTTAAGTTTCATTGGCATATGAAAGTGTTCACCGAAGCGTTAGCGCGTTCGCCCGGTCAACACTTTCATAATCCCTATGAAACTTCAAAATAATGCATTTAATACTTATAATTACATTTTAAAACCAAATTTATTTAAAAAAATATTTATCTGAATTGAAATGTTTTAAAAGTAGACAAATATTAACAAAATTTTGTTTAAGCGACCATAATTTACAGATAGAAACTGGTCGTTATAAAAAATATTCCCCGTCAACAGAGACTTTGCAAGACAAGTAAAGTTTTTTGAGGATGAAAACCATTTCCTTTTAAATTGTAAAATTAATGAACAAAATAGGACAAATTTATTTGAACTTATCCATCAAAACTTCCCAAATTTTAAAAATTTCAACCATTTTCAAAAAATTTTCATTCTGAATCCAAACTAAACCCTTTTACCGGTAGTATGTACCTTTCTGAAACAATCTGTTGAATTGATATAGGGTCCACGCCGGTCAGAGAGTCATCTATATTTTATCTAATTATTCATTGTATGTTGTATATATGTTTTGTATTGTTTTGTATTGCTTTGACCCCAAGGGGTGTAATTTTGCAATAAAGATTATTATTAAAAAGTTAGTACGTCATGTGCAATGGAGTTCTTTTTTTTACTAATTCGTCCGCCACGTGGTCATATGATCAAATGTGTTTCATGGGAATTGCAACTTCACATTGATATGCCACGTGAGTGAAGTTCACCTATCAAATTGACGGAATTCAAATGAATATTCATGCAATGTAATTATTAATTAATGAACACTGTTGAGCTAAGGGTGATTTATATTTATTCAGTTTGTAGCACTTCAGGTTATCATTTTTTTTCGTCAATTAAAATTTATTGTCATATAGGAAAAATTATAAATGCACTTCCATTTCATAAATAGTTTGTTTTTATGTGGTATATATTTATTTCAATAGCTTTAGAAATCCGGTTTTCCTTCTAACTGGTCGTTTCCACCTTCAATTACACGAGAGTTCCTATCTGGAAAGTCCCGTATTCGGTGATTTGCTTAATTGTAAACTATTTGTGTCAATACGAATTCTCCTCACCTGTTGTCACATTTTCTATAAAGACAATGTCTTTTGGGTCGGCATTTACAAAGTCAGCCATACATTCTCTAGCTTCTTTCAGCTTTGCCATCACATTATGACGATAAAATATATCTGGATAACTGTTGATTTCTTCCATGATTCTGAAATAACAAGAATATGAGTCATAGCACATCAATGTATTGTTGCAGAATTGCCACATGCGACTGTCTTTAAATGTTGGAGTTGAAAATCTTGACTGTCTTTAAATGTTGGAGTTGTAAATCTTGACTGTCTTTTAATGTTGGAGTTGTAAATCTTGACTGTTTTTAAATGTTTGAGGTGTAAATCTTGACTGTCTTAAAAAATGTTGGAGGTGTAATCTTGATTGTCTTTACATGTTTGTTGTGTAAATCTTGACTGTCAATAAATGTTTGAGGTGTAAATCTTGACTTTCTGGAAATGTTTGAGTTGTAAATCTTGACTTTCTTTAAATGGTGGAGGTGTAAATCTTGACTGCCTTTAAATGTTTGAGGGGTTAATCTTGACTGTCTTTAAATGTTTGAGTTGTAAACTTGACTGTCTTTAATGTGTGAGGTGTAAATCTTGACTTTCTTTAAATGTTGGAGGTGTAAATCTTGACTGTCTTTAAATGTGTGAGGGGTAAATCTTAACTGTCTTTAAATGCTGGAGTTGTAAACTTGGCTGTCTTTAAATGTGTGAGGTGTAAATCTTTACTTTCTTTAAATATTGGAGGTGTAAATCTTGACTGTCTTTAAATGTTGAAGTTGTAAATTTTGACTGTCTTTAAATGTTGGAGTTGTAAATCTTGACTGTCTTTGAATGTTGGAGGTGTAAATCTTGACTTTCTATAAATGTTTGAGGTGTAAATCTTGACTGTCTTAAAAAATGTTGGAGGTGTAATCTTGATTGTCTTTACATGTTTGTTGTGTAAATCTTGACTGTCAATAAATGTTTGAGGTGTAAATCTTGACTTTCTGGAAATGTTTGAGTTGTAAATCTTGACTTTCTTTAAATGGTGGAGGTGTAAATCTTGACTGCCTTTAAATGTTTGAGGGGTAAATCTTGACTGTCTTTAAATGTTTGAGTTGTAAACTTGACTGTCTTTAATGTGTGAGGTGTAAATCTTGACTTTCTTTAAATGTTGGAGGTGTAAATCTTGACTGTCTTTAAATGTTGAAGTTGTAAATTTTGACTGTCTTGAAATGTTGGAGTTGTAAATCTGGACTGTCTTTTAATGTTGGAGGAGGTGTAAATCTTGACTGTCAATAAATGTTGGAGTTGTAAATCTTGACTGTCTTTAAATGTTGGAGTTGTAATCTTGACTGCCTTTAAATGTGTGAGGTGTAAATCTTGACTTTCTTTAAATGTTGGAGGTGGAAATCTTTACTGTCTTTAAATGTGTAAGTTGTAAATCTTGACTGTCTTTAAATGTTGGAGTTGTAAATCTTGACTGTCTTTTAATGATGGAGGTGTAAATCTTGACTGTCTTTAAATGTGTGAGGGGTAAATCTTAACTGTCTTTAAATGCTGGAGTTGTAAACTTGGCTGTCTTTAAATGTGTGAGGTGTAAATCTTGACTTTCTTTAAATATTGGAGGTGTAAATCTTGACTGTCTTTAAATGTTGAAGTTGTAAATTTTGACTGTCTTTAAATGTTGGAGTTGTAAATCTTGACTGTCTTTGAATGTTGGAGGTGTAAATCTTGACTTTCTTTAAATGTTGGAGGTGTAAATCTTGACTTTCTTTAAATGTTGGAGTTGTAAACTTGACTGTCTTTAAATGTGTGAGGTGTAAATCTTGACTTTCCTTAAATGCTGGGATGTAAATCTTGACTGTCTTTAAATGTTGGAGTTGTAAACATGACTGTCTTTAAATGTGTGAGGTGTAAATCTTGACTTTCTTTAAATGTTGGAGGTGTAAATCCTGACTGTCTTTAAATGTTGAATTTGTAAATTATGGCTGTCTTTACATGTTGAAGTTGTAAATTTTGACTGTTGTTTAATGTTGGAGGTGTAAATCTTGACTGTCAATAAATGTTGGAGTTGTAAATCTTGACTGTCTTTAAATGTTGGGGGTGTAAATCTTGACTGTCTTTTATTGTGTGAGGTGTAAATCTTGACAGTCTTTAAATGTTGAATTTGTAAATTTTGACTGTCTTTAAATATTGAAGTTGTAAATCTTGACTGTTGTTTAATGTTTGAGGTGTAAATCTTGACTGTCTTTAAATGTTTGAGTTGTAAATCTTGACTGTCTTTAAATGTTGGAGGTGTAGTCTTGACTGTCTTTAAATGTTGGAAGTGTAATCTTGAATGTCTTTAAATGTTGGAAGTGTAATCTTGACTTTCTTTAAATGTTGGAGGTGTAAATCTTCACTGTCTTTAAATATTGGAGTAGTAAACTTGACTGTCTTTAAATGTGTGAGGTATAAATCTTGACTTTCTTTAAATGCTGGAATGTAAATCTTGACTGTCTTTAAATGTTGGTGTTGTAAACGTGACTGTCTTTAAATGTGTGAGGTGTAAATCTTGACTTTCTTTAAAAGTTGGAAGTGTAAATCTAGACTGTCTTTAAATTGAATTTGTAAATTTTGACTGTCTTTAAATGTTGCAGTTGTAAATCTTGACTGTTGTTTAATGTTGGAGGTGTAAATCTTGACTGTCAATAAATGTTGAAGGTGTAAATCTTGACTGTCGTTTAATGTTGGGGGTGTAAATCTTGACAGTTTTTAAATGTTTGAGGTGTAAATCTTGACTGTCTTTAAATGTTTGAGTTGTATATCTTGACTGTCTTTAAATGTCGGAGTTGTAATCTTGACTGTCTTTAAATGTTGGAAGTGTAATCTTGAATGTCTTCAAATGTTGGAAGTGTAATCTTGACTGTCTTTAAATGTTTGAGGTGTAAATTTTGACTGTCTTTAAATGAAGCAGTGCAATCTTGGTGTTCTCTGAACGTAACGTAAGAAGTTTTAATGCAGTCTGTCTTTAAATGTTGGAGTTGTAAATCCTGACTTTCTTCGAACGTTTGTGGTGTAAATGTTGATTGCCTTTAAATATTGAAGGTGCAATATTTACCGAAAATTTCCATAACACCTTAATGCAAACATGCTAACAATGACGTCATTAGGAATCCGTTCCTTGTTGTCATGAAAAATTGAAGTGGTTAGACGGATGCCACTCAAGAAATTTATCAACCACAAAATGTAATGTTTAACAAAGCAATACTAATACCTCCTCTGTGCTTCTTGTACCCGTTTAGGGACAACTCCATATGACCCATGATTTACAAATGATATTCCTTCTTTTAGAGTAAATTCTTTCTGCTTTATTTCATTACCAAACTCTGGCATCTTTTCCATTTCAATAAAATTTTGTAGTCAAATACCTGAAAGCAAAACTAAATATAAAGGAAAACGTTAAGCTCGAATAATTCAATATTCTTGATTGGTATTGACAAATTATAAATTAATTCGGTCCAACATATTACTGTTAGGTTTGACTACAATTAAAGTGTTTGTTCCCTGTGGTCAGTTATAGCTCGGAAACGTTGAAAACTAAGCAAAATATGGACTCTTGAAGCAAGGGGAATACAAAAAAAAAACTATTTGTATTAATAAAAACAAACAAACAAACAACAACAACAACAACAACAACAACAAACAAACAAAAACAAAAACAAAAAAACGCAATAGTGTTTCGCATAACTGTGTCGCCTTCACTAAACCTGTTTTGTATACTGAATAATTCCTTTAAATGTAATTGTAGTATAATGTTAGATTAGTAAAAAGGTACAATGGCCGAAAATTACAATCACATGCCACAATCTGCAAGGGAACTGCACAAGAAAAATAAAAAAATGACAAAAGATAAACGAGTCAACAATTGGAACTCGGGATAGTCGGACTTGGTACCGGCACCATCAAGGGCTAGCGGTGGGGTTAAACCGGTTTTTTGGTACCCAAACTTCCCCTACCCTATAGTATAATAAAACATACACATAAAACCCAATTCATGTAAAGTCTAATCAGGGGACGACCATTTGATTTTCAGGGGGGGGGGGGCTTGGGCCTCGAACAAATTTATTTTTACCAAGTGTCAAATCAAATTATTCATTTGCATTTGCAACAAAAAATGTATCCTTCAAATCAAAAGTAAATGATTGATTTTCAGGACAAGTAGGATTAGAATATTTATTTTCATTGACACCAAGATTAATTAATTTATTTTAAAAATCGCCCGATCCCCTAAAAATTAAATGATCGTCCCCTAACAACATGAAAGATAGGAAATTTTCAATAAAAATAATTAAAAAAACTCGTAAAGGTTCCACGGAACCTAATGTCTCGCCTGCTCACTACATTATTATTATAATTTGGCCTATATTAGATTAGGTTATTAGCTAGAATATCAAGAAGTAACTCGTCTTAGAGACTTTCTTACCATAAGGGAGCAACCATTTGATTTGATTTTTAGGGGGGGCTATGGTAAAAAAAAAAGCCAGGACGGTTACCTGTAGCAAAAAAAATCCAGGATGACTACGCGGGTTAATCCAGGACAGGCTTGGAACAAAAATACAAAGCCAGGATAGAAAATACACACAAAAAAAATCCAGCATAAAAAAAATTTGACCATACCCCCCCCCCAGTAGAAATCAAATGGTTGCTCCCTCTAACTTGTATCAGATAATTTTGTACAATGACTGTTTTCACTGAAATGTTTGCAAAAAATGTTTGGTTGCTAAGTATTATTCCAAAAATAACTGGTCTTTTAAAGTTTCAGGAAATTTTCCACAACTGGAAGCCAGGATTTTGGAAATTTCACTATTGAAAAAATTATTCATACTGTAAAGAACTGAAAAAGATATGGTTGCTAGGTAGAATTCCAAAAAATAACAGGTCTTCGAGAGTTTCAGGAAATTTACCAAAATAAGAATCAAAGCTTTTTGCAATTTGACTTTGAAAATGATTATTAAAACAGAAAGGAACTGAAAAGCTATGGTTGCTAGGTAGAATTAAAAAAAAAAAAAACAAAAAAAAAACAGGTCTTTGAAAGTTTCAGGAAATTTACCAAAATAAGAATAAGATTTTTGCAATTTGACTTCTGAAAATTATCATTTTAACTGAAAAGAATTAAAAAAGTTATGGTTGCTAGGTAAAATTCCAAAAAAAGATGTCTTTGAGAGTTTCAGGAAATTTACCAATATAAGAATCAAAGATTTTTGCAATTTGACTTCTGAAAATTATCATTTTAACTGAAAGGAATTAAAAAAGTTATGGTTGCTAGGTAAAATTCCAAAAAAAGAGGTCTTTGAGAGTTTCAGGAAATTTACCAATATAAGAATAAAAAATTTTGACTTCTGAAAATTATCATTTTAACTGAAAGGAACTGAAAAAGTTATGGTTGCTAGGTAGAATTCCCCAAAATAACAGGGCTTTGAGAGTTCCAGAAATGTAAACCAAAATTGAAATCAAAAACTTTTGCAATTCATTATTAATTTGATTCAAATTTATTAAAAAAGCATTGTTGCTAAGAAGAATTTCTACAAATAGCTTGTCTTGGAGAGTTTCAGGAAATTACCAAAGTTGGAACCATTTTATTTCATTCTTTAGTGTTCAAAATTATGCTTGATACTAAAACATTGTTAAAATTTGTAATTGAATGCAAAAATTTCAAAAATTATTGGTCTTTGACATTTTCAGGAAATTTACCAAAGTTGGAACCGGAATCAAATTCCAACAGCCTGTTACACATCTGCCAAAATATGAATTTTAATGTAATTCTATTTAGATTCAAAGACTATTCTACCTCTTAACAACTGACATTGAAATTTTTAAGAAAACAAGACCAATTACATGTCTGGACCTGCGTCACCTCACTCATGTTCAACTTAGAAAGTGTTTTTTTTTTTTTTGTTTTTTTTTTTTCAATCTAACAGAATATCATGTATAGGTTTACCCATTCAAACAAGTATCCATTTACCTTATTACCAAAAATTCTTCAAATGGAAGTTATAATTGAGATTATAATAAGTTCAACCCTGTTACCATCTTCTCTAGCAAAGGGTAACGATCCAATCCACTCCTCTCATCTTCACCCAAATGGCAGATCAAGTAACTAAATACCGAAGTTACTGTGAATTTACTTTCTGCATATGCGCATTTCGACAACTTATGTCTCATCAGTGCAGATAAAATCTAAACGTTTGGAAGACCATTAAATCAGAGTTAAAAAACTGATAGAGAACAAATAACCAAAATCATCTAAATAAAACGTCAAAATTATCTAAGGACAGAGCTTAGTTTTTACAAAATTTACAAAAAATTAGATATTGTAAGGTTCCAAATAGAATCGGCTTTCGGGTCAGCACCTAAGTACTGACTACTGGGCTGGATTTCTGTAGTCTCAAATCCACGTCTTTGGTTGCTGCAGCCAATTACTTAACTCACATTCAGATTTTGAATATATATCAAAACAATAAAACTTAAAATATGGTGTTTATTGATTTTTCTATTTTGCAAAATTTCCATGATTTAATTATCTTTCTTTACTTTTGAAGGGTTATTTCCTTGAAGTCAAATATATTGTGAATTGTTGTATTATTAGATGCAATAAATAATCATTTATTATTACAATAAACCATACTGAAACTCTTACTTCAAAGGGAGATAATTTGAAACTGATGTTTCACAAATTGTGGCTCAATCTGCCAAGGGTGAAGAGGACAGAAGCTGATCGCAACCCTTGGCTAGCGAAGATGCCCTATTACTGTAATAGACAAAAAAAGAAGAAAAATAAAACAAAACTAAATGTACAAAGTTGAACAAAGCATAAAATGAAAATAGTCCATATCACTTCAGCAAA
>MJUU01018083.1:29733-42302 GCA_002080025.1 Modiolus philippinarum
TTCAAATCTGCCCAAAAAGGCAGGTGCACATCTTCAATGTGTCAAGAACAACTGTGTAAAGTTTCAAAAGCACCAGATATAAGGAGTTAGAGTTTCAGATTACACAAACTCACTACTGTAATGTTAAAATTTAATGAATTTAATGAAAAAATGACTAAGTTCAACAATGCATAAATTCCACAATTTTTATCCAAATCTCACCAAAAGGGGAGGTGCACATCTTCAATGTGTTCAGAACAACTGTGCAAAGTTTCAAAAGCATCAGGTATAAGGTGTCTGAGTTTCAGATTACACAAAGTCAGTACAGTAATATTAAAATTTGATGAAAAAATTACTAAGTTCAACAATAGATAAATTCGACAATTTTTATCCAAATCTCACCAAAAAGGGAGGTGCACATCTTCAATGTGTTCAGAACAACTGTGCAAAGTTTCAAAAGAATCAGGTATAAGGTGTATGAGTTTCAGATTACACAAACTAAGTACCATAATGTTGAAATTTGATGAAAAATTGTCTAAGTTCAACAATGGATAAATTCCACATTTTTTTTCTAAATCTCACTAAAAGGGAAGGTGCACATCTTCAATGTATCCAAAACAACTGTGCAAAGTTTCAAAAGTATCGGGTTAAAGGTGTCGGAGTTTCAGATTACACAAACTTGGTACCCCCAAAGCGTGACGGACGGACGGACGGACGGAGTCGAGCGGCTCCTAGACCTGCGGTCACCGCTGGTGACGCAGGTAAAAACTTAACAACTAACATTGAAATTTTTTAGAAAAAAAACATAGTCCAAATTTGGAAAAAAATACAGAAAAAACAGAAAAAAATCCATTTTTTTTTGTTTGAGGTAATTTTCTGACCATCATCTAACTGTTGACCACTTTTTTTGAAATTCAAATAAGATTTAATAACTTCTTTTGACTTCTAAAGAACTTTAACCACATGGTTAAAATAAATTTCTTGCGCAAAAAAACTAAGTCGAAATACCGACAAAATACGGAAAAAACTAAATAAAAATTTTCAAAATTTTTCAGCTAGAGGTAATTTTCTGACCATTTTCTTGCTTCTGTCCAAATTTCAAATTATTCCATAAAGATTTGATGAAGATATTGATGTTTAGAAAACTTTAACCACGGGGTTAAAATAAATGTTGACGACGACGCCGACGACGACGGAATTTTGAATCGCTATATCTCGCTTTCGCGACTTTCGTCTCGGGCGAGACAAAAACATGATTTTTCCTCATCTTTTGTTTAAAGGTGTGCACTTCTCCAATATATTCAAAAATAACGTGCAATTCAAGAGAGGCTGATAACAGAGACATACCCTCAAAACTCCCATGTGATAACAAGAATAATGTATGGTGAACATGTAAAATATAAACTGAAGCCATCCCCCATATTGGTTAAAGTGGAGGAGAGGCGGATAAGGCTACAATGTTGATGTCCTATACGAATACGCGTCGATTGATAGTTATCCCAGTTTGTTGATCGTGCACTAGGCGGGCCGCCGATCTGGAATCCTTTAAAAAAAATAAATAAATAATAAAAAATAATTAAAAAAAAATGAAAAAAAAATCCGAAGACAAATATTATTATAAGTCTAAATGAATTATTATTCTTCTGTTAGTCTTTTGTCGGGCAACTGATAACAACAATTTTAAAAACATTTTGCCAGTTATTTTTACGCTTGTTGAATACATGGATCTAACGTTGTTCGACATCTATCAATAAATTCCGCTCAAAAATTCAATAGCCGTCTTGAACTTACTATGAGGTATGAGCAAAGCTCATGCAGTGTTGAAGGCCACATGAATGGTGACTTAAAGATGAAGAACAACAATAAAAGCATTGCTCCATTGATTGGTTATAAAATATATTTATAGAGACTTTGTCTCATGTGTCTCTCAATGTTTATTTACGGTGTATACATGGGTTGCACATCTTTTCCAATCCGGATTTGACTCGTCATTTAGACGAGGTCATCTGGGGTCAACCGGAGGAAAAATGACGTAATCCAACGTTGGAGCAAGGGACAGATATTTTCTACCAACGAATCTTACGTTGTTATTCAACATATGGGTAAAAAATCGTTTTCAACTAACAAAGAAATCCACGAGGAACATTTCCAACCCACAAAAAACGAAACCAGAATGGAAATGAAGAAATTACTATCATTGTCTATCAGCGTCTTGGAACCAGTTTTGTACCAGATTACTCCTTGTTTGGCTAAAATAATGAGCGATCCCGCAAATGCGCAATCGGTGTATTTTATCGTAAGATTTATTTAATGGATTTTCAATGTTTAGGATACACTAAATTAAGCAAATCTATGATCATATTGAGGCTTAAATCTTTTAACCAAATTCAGTAATGATTATATGAGTTTTGACTAAAATCTGTTCATCATCAGCTGTAGCTATTATTCTTAACACACCAACAATTAAAGATATAAATACCATGATACAGCTCTTTCTTTTATATCACAAGAACAGGGAAGCGGAGACCTTTTGTTTAGGAATATCTTCTTTATACTTGCATATCATTGTATTTTAGTTTTCTTTTTTGTGTTGGGTTTTAAGTCTGCAATACTTAATAACTGGATTATTCAATTTTTGTGTACAAAGTGGCCCTAACATATGTTTGTTGTTGGTATGTCGGTTTCGGCACCTGCAATCTTTGGGATCCATACTTTTGAGGACTTGCAAGCAACTGGATGTACAAGACGTATTCATCGTGCCACCATTTCCAAGGTTATCGGAATTATATGCATTTGGAATTCAAACAATGTAAAAGGACAGACGATGCCCAGGAAAGGTCAAAGAACCAAGTCGAACGCAATGAAAAGGAGACTACAATTCCAAGACAGGAAATTTGTATTTGAGTTTCCATTTTCAAGAATTGATGACACAGATTTAACAAGTGTTATCAATAGATTCTCAATATTGACGTGGGTCAGAAGATTAAACAAGAAACTTACACAATACAAAACCAACTTCGTAATGCAAACATTGAAAATAACATAGTCACAGTATAATCTTATTTCCACAGAAAAATATATTGACAGCTAAGAAGACTGACAGTACCAGACGAAAATTTAAAAATGTTATGAGAACAATCGCAATTAAAATATATCAGGACACCTATCCAATGCTAATGTATGCATCGTTCGAATTACAAATGAAGGGAAACAAATGTTTGACACCTGAGATACAACATGCAAACGCATCTATAAGCATTCCCCATAAGGTCCAATGTCAAAGCTAATTTCACTTCTGGCGGGCATGTTGGATGATGTATTGATGTAAGTTCACAATTGGCGGCCATGTCGGACGACGGAACAGCACTAGGTAAGTTATGCCATGTTTCGTTTACACCCATTCAGCGGTTCTCTAGAAGAAAATATTTGCTTGCATATCCCCATTGAGTCCAATGTTTAACTAAGTTCACTGCTTGATTTTTCTGTTTAAGGGACATCTAACCTTTAGGACAAGATACATGGGCCGGAAATACCGGTGTGCATTACCAGATTGAAATTTGCACTACCTTTATGCAAATTCCATTTTCTGCAACAATGCGCAGAGGAAATTCACGATGAGATTTGAAAAAGGGGTATTTTCAATGAAAGGTATGCAGAATATTAATCAGGAATGAGTGGTTTAAGAAATTTGTGATATTGTCGTATATTTATGGAACAAATTAAAGACAAATAAATTCTGAAGGAAGTGAAACATTTTCATAATTCACTTATTAAGTCTCCCAAACGAAGTTTGGGAGACTTATTGTTTTTGTTGCGTTTCTTATTATTATTATTATGTCGCCCCAGACGTATGTCGGGGCGACATATTGTTATTGTTCTGACTCTTCTTTTTCTTATTCTTTGTTATTTTTTTTTTGTTATTATTGTTTTTCCGTACTTTCTTGTCCGGACTATTTTGAGAGAACGGTTTGATGTAATTAAATGAAACTTGGCAGGAAGTTAGATCACCATAACGCGGAGTGCAGGCAACGAAAAAAAAAATCAAAATGGCCGCCATTTCCAAGATGGCCGCCAAAATACGTCAAAATTTCAACGTTGTCGGATTTCAACAAAAAATTATTTCTAGGTAGATTTTGACGCTGCAAACAAGATGGAAGCATCGAATTGGCTGCCAGGGGCGACATCAGCTATTGCTTGCAATTGCAAATCTAGTTATTAAGTCTCCCAAACGAAGTTGGGAGACTTATTGTTTTTGCTGCGTTTCTTATTATTCTTATTATTATTTTTCTTCTTCCGTTTTCCGCCTCCAAATTGTCAGCACGATTTCTCAGAGACCAGTGACCCAAACTTCATGAAACTTCATGGCATGATAGATATGGACCCAAAGTTGATCCTTAGGTTTTCGGAATTTCCAAAATGGCGACCGTTGCCATGGAAACGGTAAAAAGGGAAAATCAAAGTGCTCAGAATTGGATGAAATTTTATAGGAAGGTTGCCTCACATGTGTAGAACTGGATTCTGGTCTCAAAGACTTCAAAATGGCGACCGTTGCTATGGAAACGGTAAAAAAGGCGGGAAAATCAAAGTGCTCAGAATTGGTTGAAATTTTACAGGAAGGTTGCCTAGCATGTTTACAATTGGGTTCTTGACTCCAAGACTTCGAAATGGCAACTGTTGCCATGGAAACGGTAAAAAAGGTGGGAAAATCCCAAGTGCTCATAATTGAATGAAATTTAACAGGAAGGATGTTTAAAATCTGTGGATCTCATCTAAAGCCTTTGAATTCTGATATGGGAGTTCGTTTGGGAGACTTCTTGTGTTTGCATCCAAACACAATTAATACTAGTTTTTCTTATTATTCTTTTTCTTCCGTGTTCCGCCTCACTTTTGTCCAAACCAGATCTCCGAGACTATTACACCTATGACTTTCAAACTTTGTATGAGGATGGCCTTATATATCTAGTTGTGCAAGAAACAAAACATTTTCCAAAGGGGGTGCATTAAGGGTACATTTGGGGGGCTTAAAAAGGGGTGGGGTCGTCCATAGTAACTCTATGGGAAAAATGACATTTTGAATGCTTTTCACTATTTTTGGCCCCCATTAAACATCATAGGAGGATGGAACCCCATCCAAAGATATGCATTCAAGTCTTGGAATTTTCAAAATGGCGACTGGTGCCATGGAAATGGTAAAATTGGCGGTAAAATCAAAGTGCTCAGAATTGGATGAAATTTTATAGGAAGGTTGCCTAACATGTGTAGAACTGAGTTCTGGTCTCCAAGACTTCAAAAGGGCGACCGGTGCTATGGAAACGGTAAAAAAGGCGGGAAAATCAAAGTGCTCAGAAATGAATAAAATATGATAGGTAAAGTTGTTTAACATGTGTAGAATTGAGTTCCGGTCTCCAAGACTTCAAAAGGGTGACCGGTGCCATGGAACGGTAAAAAAAGCGGGAAAATCAAAGTGCTCAGAATTGGATGAAATTTAACAGAAAAGTTGTTAAACGTTTGTAGAATTGATTTTTTGTCTCCAAGACTTCAAATTAATGACCGTTGCCATGGAAACAGATAAAATAAAAGGTGGGAAAATCAAAAGTGCTCAGAAATGAATAAAATATGATAGGAAGGTTGTTTAAAATCTGTGGATCTCATCTAAAGCCTTTGATTTCTGATATGGGAGTTCGTTTGGGAGACTTCTTGTGATTGCATCCAAACACAATTAATGCTAGTTATTATTCCGCTTCCTTTCTTTATTCTCGTCCGGATGAACTTGTCCGAACAAGATCTCAGAGACCATTTGACATAGAACTTTGAAACTTTGTAGGATGTTGGCCCTATATATCTACTTGTGCCTAAAACAAAAATTTTTGAAAAGGGGGTTTATTAAGGGTACATTTGGGGGCTCAAAAAGGGGTGGGGTCTGCAATGTTAACCCTATGGGAAAATGAAATTTTGGATATTTTTCACCCTATTTCTCACTGCATCTCAAAAAGTTTTAATACTAGCTTCATGAAACTCCATAGGAAAGGTGTTTTTGATGCAAGAAAGGATTCTACAGCATTGGAACTTTCAAAATAATTTCGGTTGTCATGGAAACCAAACAAAAAATGGAAATTTTTAGAAAATAATAGTTTATGCTAATGATTATATTATGATTACAGCAATACATATCACATATGTTATAAGGGGAACCCCTGCCGAAAGAGGTCTGAAATTGGGTTTAATGGACAAAAGAGCCCCATGGAACAAAACCAGAAACTTAATTTTTTGGAAAAATCAGGTTTCAGATAAAAAAGAAGGAATTTTGAGAAATATGTATTACATAGCTTATAGGGGAAACCCCTTCCCAAATTTTTTTGGAAAGGGTCTGAAATAAGGTGTAATGGACAAAAGAGGATACCTTATAAGGAAACAAAACCATAAACATATTTTTTTGTAGAAAAATTGGGTTTTCTGATTAAAAAGAGGAATTTTGAGAAATATGTATTACATAGGTTACAAGGGGAACCCCTGACCAAATTTTCTTTGGAAAGACGTCTGAAATAGGGTGTAATGGACAAAAGAGCATTTGGTTGCCATGGAAACAAAAGCTGAAACTTATTATTTTTTTTGAAAAATCAGGTTTTCTGATAAAAAGAAGGAAATTTGAGAAATATGTATTACATAGCTTATAAGGGGTACCCCTGCCCAAATTTTTTTTTGGAAAGGGTCTGCAATTGGGTTTAATGGACAAAAGAACTATTTGTTGCCATGGAAACAAAACCATAAACATATTTTTTGTAGACAAATTGAGTTTTCTGATTAAAAAGAGGAATTTTGAGAAATATGTATTACATAGGTTATAAGGGGAACCCCTGCCCAAATTTTCTTTGGAAAGACATCTGAAATAGGGTGTAATGGACAAAAGAGCATTTGGTTGCCATGGAAACTAAAGCTGAAATGTATTTTTTTGGTTTAAAAATTGAGTTTTCTGATAAAAAATAGGAATTTTGAGAAGTATGAATTACATAGGTTATAAGGGTCACCCCTGCCTAATTTTTTTTCTTGAGGGAGTCTCGTAATGCCTTGAAATCCGATATGGGAGTTCGTTTGGGAGACTTTTGTGTTTCGCTTGCGAACACAGTTATCACTTGTTATTAAGTCACCCAAACGAATTTTGGTGACTTATTGTTTTTACTCTGTTTCTTCTTATTATTATTATTCCTCAATGGATTTTCAAACTTTGTCCAAACATTATCTCAGAGATGGATATTCCAAACTTAATGAAACATGGCACCAATGTAGACAACCACCCGAAGATGTGCAAGAAGGTCTTTGAATTTCCAAAATGACCACGGTCATTGGTCACTTTGAACTTTGACCTCAAATCTTGTGATTGGAATATCTCGAAAACTGTAAATGATAGCTGATAAATTGTTATGGCAAAAATGTTTATTAGGTCATGACGGACCTTCATTTGGACCGAAATTCTTTTAGCATGTTTTTTCTCGAAAACGGTAAGAGATAGAAACCTGAAACCTTTTCCATTCAATTTAGGTGATATGTGTTACATTCAAAAATGCCAAGGTCAAAGGTCATTGGTCACTTTGAACTTTGACCCTAAACCTTGTTTTTGTAATAACTCATAAATCGTAATAGATAGCTGATAACATGTAATGACAAAAATGTGTGTCTTGTTAAGATCTACATTTGTTACATAAGGTCCAAAATTTTCGGACCAACCGTTTTCGTTTTATGGACCGAAAACCGATTTTGATGTCCGAATTTTTCGTTTTTTGCTTATAGCTCAAATACCATTAAAGATACTAAAAGACATTCAACGTACAAAATGTTCAGGAAGTCTGGACCTTCAAAATGAGGTCAAGGTCAAAGGTCAAGGTCACAGCCTAAAGCTTTATTTCACGTTAAAGTATCAATTAATGTACATATTAAGCTTTGAATGTTGGTTTCATCAATGAATCAATAATGAAATCATTATGACGCAACTTCCTTTCTGACGCAATCCAGTACATATACTAATGAAGCGTTAACCTTGTAATCAAAGTACTACTTACACTGATAGACGAAAAGATAATGAGTTTATGACACTAGTTCTTACATAAGGAATAGAAACAAATATTTCAAAACACATTATTACAATCATTAGTGATAAATATATAACACAGCATTTTTTCAAAAGCAATTTGGTATGGAATCTGGTTTGGGTGACTTGTGTTTGCATGCAAACATATTATCACTCGTTATTATTATTGTTTCTTTCTTCCACCTCTTTTTGTCCACGCCAGTTCTCAATGATGCCTGGACAGAATTCATTCATATTTGGTACAAAGTTGGATCACCTTATGAAATTGTACCTCCAAAAACAAAAACAAAAAAATTCAAAATGACTACCATTTCCAAGATGGCGGCCAAGTTACGTCAACTTTTGAATTTTTTCGGATTTCAATGAAAATCATAAAATCTCAAACATGCCTTGACAGAATTCATTCATATTTGGCAAAAAGTTGGATCACCATAAGTTGATGGTAATGCACCGAAAAAAAAAACAAAATGGCCGCCATTTCGAACCTGGCCGCCACGTAACGTCAAAATTTCAAATTTTTCCGATTCCAACGAAAATTGATTTCTTGATAGATTTTGACACCGCGAACAAGATGGTATCACCGAAAAGGCTGCCAGGGGGCGACATGAGCTATTGCTTGCAATTGCAAATCTAGTTATTCTTTCATCTTTCTTTATTCTCGTCCCAATGAACTTGTCCGAAGCAGATCTCAGAGACCATTTGACCTGCAGGTTTCAAACTTGGTAGCATATAAGCCCTATGTATTTAGATTTGCAATCATCAAAAATTTTTAAAGGGGTTCATTAAGATACTTTTGGGGGTATCAAAAAGGGGTGGGGTCGTCCCTTAGTAACCCTATGGGAAAATGAAATTTTGCATGAATTTCATCATATTCTTCACTGTTTCTCAAAAACTATAAAACTAGCCCTATGAAACTTAATGGGAAAGTTAAGGGTCGTGTAAGAAAGGGTTCCACAGCATTGGAAATTTAAAAATAACTGCCGTTGCCATGGAAACCATACCAAGAAAAGGAAATTTTGGGAAAACAGTAGTTTTTCTTGATAATTGTATTTTGATTTAAGAAATGTGTATTACTTAGATTATAAGGGGAACCCCTGCCCAATTTTTTTGGGAAGGCGGTTTAAAATGATTGTGTATCACTTGTTGTTCTTCCATCTTTCTTTATTCTCGTCCTAATGAACTTGTCCGCAGCAGATCTCACAAACCATTGGACCTAGAAGTTTCAAACTTGGTAGCATATTAGCCCTGTGGATCTAGATTTGCAATCATTAAAAATTTTTTAAAGGGGAGTCCTTTAAGGGTACTTTTTGGGTATCAAAAAGGGGTGGGGCCGTCCTATAGTAACCCTATGGGAAAATAAAATTTTGAATGATTTTCATCATATTCTTCACTGTTTCTCAAAATCTATAAACACTAGCCCATGAAACTTAATGGGAAAGTTGATGGTCATGTAAGAATGGGTTCCACAGCATTGGAAATTTCAAAATAACTGCCGTTGCCATGGAAACCATACCAAAAAATGGAAATTTTGGGAAAATAGTAGTTTTTCTTGATAATTGTATTTTGATTTAAGAAATGTGTATTACTTAGATTATAAGGGGAACCCCTGCCCAATTTTTTTGGGAAGGCGGTTTAAAATGATTGTAATGGATGGGAAAATGTCAAAATAACTATGGTTGCCATGGAAACGGTACAAAAAACTAAGAATTTCGTGAAAATCGTAATTATTGTTAATTGTTAATTGTTGTATTTTTATTACATCTATATTACAGCAGTTTTTCTTATGTAATAAGGGGAACCCCTGCCCAAATTTTTTTTTGAACCAAGGTATGAAATTGGAAAGAAGGTTAATAGTGCATTTGGTTGCCATGGAAACCAAGCAAGAAATCTATAATTTTCAGAAAAACGTGTTTTCTTCTGCATGTAATTATTTGAATTCAGCATTATGTATAAACTAATTTATAAGGGGAACCCCTGCCCAATTGTTGAAAACAAGGTATGAAATTGCATGTAAAGGTAAATAGTGCATTTGTTTGCCATGGAAACCAAGCAAGAAACCTATAATTTTAAGAAAAACGTGCTTTTTTCTCCATGTAATTATTGATTTCAGCAATATGTATAAACTAATTTATAAGGGGAACCCCTACCAAAATTTTTTTCTTGATGGAGTCTCGTAATGCCTTGAAATCCGATATGGGAGTTCATTTGGAAGAGTTTTATGTTTCTCTTGCGAACACAGTTATCACTTGTTATTCTTCCATCTTTCTTTATTCTCGTCCTAATGAACTTGTCCGCAGCAGATCTCACAAACCATTGGACCTAGAAGTTTCAAATTTGGTAGCATATTAGCCCTGTGTATCTAGATTTGCAATCATTAAATTTTTTCTTAAAGGGGAGTCCTTTAAGGGTACTTTTTGGGTATCAAAAAGGGGTGGGCCGTCCTATAGTAACCCTATGGGAAAATGAAATTTTGAATGATTTTTTTTATATTCTTCACTGTTTCTCAAAATCTATAAACACTAGCCCATGAAACTTAATGGGAAAGTTGATGGTCATGTAAGAATGGGTTCCATAGCATTGGAAATTTCAAAATAACTACCGTTGCCATGGAAACTATACCAAAAATGGAAATTTTGGGAAAATAGTAGTTTTTCTTGATAATAGTAATTTAATTACAGCAATATGTCTTACTAAGATTATAAGGGGAACCCCTGCCCTATTTTTTTGGAAGCGGGTTTAAAATGATTGCAATGGATGGGGGAATTTCAAAATAACCATGGTTGCCATGGAAACTATACAAAAAACTAAGAATTTTGAGAAAATCGTAATTATTGTTTATAATTGTTAATTGTTGCATTTTTATTACAGCTATATGTTTTACTCACGTAATAAGGGGAACCCCTGCCCATTTTTTTTTGAAACAAGGTATGAAATTGGAAGTAAAGGTTAATAGTGCATTTGGTTGCCATGGAAACCAAGCAAGAAACCTATAATTTTAAGAAAAACATGCTTTCTTCTGCATGTAATAATTTGATTTCAGCAATATGTATAAACTAGTTTATAGGGGAACCCCTGCCCAAATTTTTAAAACAAGGTATGAAATTGAATGTAAAGGTAAATACTGCATTTGGTTGCCATGGAAACCAAGCAAGAAACCTATAATTTTAAGAAAACCGTGTTTTCTTCTGCATGTAATCATTTGATTTTAGCAATATGCATAAACTTATTTATAAGGGAAAGCCCTGCTCAAATTTTTTTCTTGAAGGAGTCTCGTAATGCCTGGAAATCCGATATGGGAGTCCGTTTGGAAGACTTTTCTGTTACGCTTGCGAACACAGTTATCACTTGTTATGATTGTGTTTACATGACGTACCAATTTTGTCGGAGTTTAATTCCCCGTTTCATTGTACTTATCTCTAAAATTTTAAATGTTTGTAACAAAAAAAAAACCCAAAAAAACCCAAAAACAAAAACAAAAACAAAAAAAGTAAAAAAAAACAATAACAAATAAAAACATGTGTTTTTGAAACACTTATGGCCCCGATTAACAGTTAAGAAGAAAAATTTAGCATGTAGAGTAATTTATGTGTTTTTGGAGAAATTGAAATGTGGTTATAAATTCTGGTTTCAATTGAAAATTTTAATCACAACAAGAGATGAGTTTTTAATTAACTCATCGAGTTTCTGTCTATCAGTGTTATCAGTACTTTGATCATTTGATTGCATTCGCTCAGTGCTATCAGTTCTTTGATTACTGGATTGTGTCATATCGGTACCATCATTTGATTGCATAAGAGATATTTTTATATTCTTCATCAGTAGAAAATTATAAATATCCCCAATCATCATGTGTATAAATTAATACCTGTCTTAAGAATTTGAAAAAAAGAACAGTAATAATAAGTCGCCAAACTGTCTCTTCCAATTTAAAGGATATACAAAAATGCTAAATTTTCAAAATGATGAATAAAGGATATTTTTTCGATACAAATTCTGTAGATATCAAGAAACATTTTCTTAAAGATGAGTTTAGGTATTCCATATATAAAACAAACAAGCACAATTGTGGTGAAAATTCCAAATAGCCATGTACCAAGGTCAAGGTCCAGAGGTCAAATTTTCTCATACCAACTGAAAGGCCTTACTACAAACAATATACATGTACATGTAAAATATGAAAGCCATAAATCTTACTAGTCAATAGATGTAAGCAATGTTAAAATTTTTATGCAGCTGTTCACATGCCAAGGTCAAGGTCACAAGGTCAACAAATGGGTACAAATGAAAGGCCTTGCCACAAGAAATACACATATCACTAAACAATTCAAAAGATATATCCAATGTTAAAGTTTATTATTTTTTTCTCAAAAAGTCAGTCATATGACAAGGTCAAGGTCACAAGGTCAAACATTCTGGTACCATTTGAAAAGTCTTGCCGTAAAGGAATACATATGCAAAATATGAAAGCCCTATCACTTAGGGACCGACCATTTAACCTGAAGGGGGG
>MJUU01018086.1:0-21691 GCA_002080025.1 Modiolus philippinarum
TATAAAATTCACTGATACCTAAATGTTAAAATATTGATGTTCCAGTTGAGGAAAAAAGAGTTATCTATCTTAGACTATTCAGTATATTTTATAAGTATTATAAACTATAACAGAAAATAAATTACATGTACAATCATGACAATGCTACACGTTATTCAACTAGTTTTGTTTATATTTTAAATTATACATTTTATTCACACCAAAAATAATCACTTTGGATATATCCATATCCTGACTAGTCAAAATAAACTTGGACTGATCATCTTTAGACATTGAAGAAAATGAAGGAACTATATAAGACGACAACGGTATTATACCTGGGATTTCTAATTGATCGCATACACAAGACGTCAAAGGTATTTTACCGGTGAATGACGCGGCAGTAGTATTCCACTATATAATTATAACTTTACTAAGAACGAATTTTCATTGGTCAAGACTGTCACACGTGACTGTGAACAAAACATCGTGTCTCCCGCTGAACGTCGTGTCCAAATATCATATTCCCCTCGTTCGAAATTCTCTAGATGTTACAAGTTATCATATGAGTATTAGTGAGTGAGTGCAAGCAATAGTGAAGAGATATTCCGAGTTAAAAACACTTCACTGTCGCCTAGCGAGGGGCATTTGCTGTATATAAGGTCTCAACAGTTCAGTTTCAATAAGCAACGACAATCCCTTTTCTGATTGTAGTGTACTTTTAGTTCTTGAGTCCTTATTACTCCATTAGATTGTCATCGATGACTGCAGCAGCCTTCGAATACAAAGAGATTCGGGTGGAATTTCAGGAAAAAATGATTTCAGACGAGTTTTTGCCAGTTTTCGCCAACTTTTGCCTGAATTCTTCAAGATCATGAAAACAATTTCAGAAAAGATGGAGGGGTCTGGATATAGCCGCCGTTTATTCGTACATATTAAACTTAGTGGTGGAATAAAATATTTATTTCCCATGCATAATGGAGATATGAAGATTTGTTTATATATGATTCCCTCGGGTAAACAAATCTTCATATCTCCCACATGCATGGGAAATAAATGTATATTGTTTAATATTCCATATTATTGTATAGCAACATAATATTTCCCTAAGTAAGCAACCAAAAGTAAGCGTGCAATACATTTCCATATTGCACTAGTGCAAATATGACTTGATGTTGATGACGTCATTGACAACAAAACTCCCCTTATTAACAAAAATTTAAGCTTTGCTATAAAATAAAAGGGTTATTGCATAAATATTGGGGAATATTATCCCTCGTAGAATATGTATTGCACCCGCATGCTCGAGTCGTGCAATATAAAATTCTACTCGGGACAATATTCCCCAATATTTATGCAATAACCCTATATCATTTACATTTTATATGCTTTAACACAAAATGTATAGCAGAGTAGTGCAAAGAATTAGATCATCCAAATATGATTCTGCAGCAGTCTCTGTAACAACTGACCAAATTTTGACTGATGTTTCATCAAATATATATTCATAAGAATGCACCTGTCCATTTAGCAATATTTGGGACCTTTTCCCTGTGTTGAGAAGGCCTTGGTTGTATTTTACCAATTTTGGCGTCAATAAAGAGGTCACCCCGTTAAAATGTAACTGAAGATCTGAGCTGCCTTTTATAAGAATTGACAGATTTATGAACTGGTTGTCCAATATTTTTTGCTTCAATGCTAAAGGGAAATGAACCCCTACATCCATATCCGCTGTCAATATCAGGTTCGTCCTACATGTAACATCCCCAATAAATTCTGTACTTGGTCTGGGAAAGTTTGGCGTGAGAAGTTTATTTTCTTCATTGTTGTCTGTCATTGAGCTCGAATTAATAAGGGTAACCCAAAAATTGGCGTTATTGTCAGAAAACTCACCAACTTTAGGGGGAACATTCCCCTGTACGACCTCTACGGGACTACTACGTTCCTCTTGGTCGGCGCTTTGTTGTGGTTCACATGACTGTAATTCTTCAACAGGGTCCGGAACGGGCACCGTCTTCTTTCCGGATTTCTTCCCTACTGTGTTGGATTTGGATGTGGCGTATGGGCTTGATGACGTCCTTGTACTCTTTCTGGTTCCCTTTGCTCGTGGTATGTTGCGATGGATAAAGAGTTCAAATTAAAATCACTATTTAAAGCGGCGGAATGAGTAATAATAATTGTAAGTTGGTATTGCAGCCTAGCTAACAGTAGATATCGATACACAGTTCTTCTCCAAAGATAGAGTTTTTCAATAAAATCCCACACTACGAATGCAAACGTGACGTATAAATTAAGTAAAGATACAGTCCCTTAATAGGTTAGAACCGTAATGTTATTAGAACCATATTCTTAGTAGTCCGCAAAAACAGTCAATGTTTATTTATAAATTTGAATTATGGGAACGGAATAGAAACACAATGCAGGAATACAGCTTCCGAATAATTGTACAATTAATCTATGAAAAATATCAATCCAAGCCAACTCTATAAAATATGATCAACTATTGAGTCTAAAAAATTGTCAATTATTGAAGGATTCAGGTGCGTTTTTTTTATAAATTCACAATAAAATTTTTGAAGTGTTCAGGTCTAGTTCCACGTGGCAAGTGGCCGAGGAAATCATAAGCCTGGTTATCACTTGCAGTCTCAGCAATTTCCTTGTAGCTAGTTCAGGGCTCATATTTTGGATGACTTTAACAGATCTTTACAATGTATATACTAACAATGGATAAAGAGGGACAACTCTTAGCACACACCGAGACATAACAAATAATAAATTCAAATAATTCACAAAATAGTGAATAACAAAAATATAAACCTGACGAAAAATTGTCAGTACCAAAAAGTAACAAGTGTGCCTATAAAACCGCACAAAACAAGTATTTGGCAGTAGTTTTTCTACAAAAAATTGAGGAAAAAACTACACAATCTAGAAAATAACCAAAAAGGAATAAGTCTCCTAACTAAAACTATGAAGTGGTTCGCGTTGTGTAGAATCGAACATGAAAGTAAATTGTGATCCTTATGCATCTGTGCTATTTATTAAGGTTATAAATATTAGATTATATATAAAGGTTATATATAAAGGTTATAAATACACAACTCATTCGTTATTGCCGTGCCTGTAGTTTGAACAGCGATTTTGTCAACAGAACGAAATTACTGTCTCAAAAACTTTTACATCAAGGGTATGTTCTGTCACTGTTGCAATTGTCACTTCAGAAGTTTTACGGTCGTCACCACGATTTGACAGACCATTACAATGTTTCTGTTTCACAAATGAGAACAGATATCTTTGGGTAGATCCAGAGTTTGTTACCGGACTGACTAACACCGACTGTGACAAAATCTAACTTTTCACCGGCAGTGTGACGGGTGCCACGCGTGGATAAGATCATGCTTACCCTTCCGTAGGACCTGATGATGCTAGTGCTTTAGTTTTGTGGTGTTTTTGTTTATTTTTGTTTGTTTGTTATGTCTTTGTCAAACTGTCAATTCATGTTGCTGTGAATTGCCGTGATTTTGGATTTATAATTTTAGAATTTCCCCTTTCCTCGTTCTTGCTTCGGTATTCGTTTGCCGATGCATTAGATTGATGATGATTTTGATGTAATGGACGTACGGGATAGCTTCTTGTGAGGTTATGATCTAATTAACACATGCCCGGATGTAAACAAAGGGATAATTATAGATTACGTAATCCATCAATCATATTGATTTGTACCGTTAAATAGTGGTTAATAAATTAAAATTTTGATGTGGGCATTGTTTATTTTTGGATTTGAAATAACATAATTCTATATACATGAATAAGTTAATTAAATTATTATTTTTTTAATGTGCAAACTACAGTTCTTTTCTGATATTATTTCAACTATTTTACTTTAGGTGAATTTTTCTTTAAATTTCGCGCACTTCATAATGTTATATTTCAATTTGATAAAAACTTCAAATATTCCAAATTCAGTTCAATATTTTGTTTTAAAGTCGCACCTCTCAAACAATATATCTTACAGAGAAATTTGTTTACATTAGGGTCAGCATAATAGTTTTCTTTAAGGTAATTAATTTCTTAATTTAAAAAAAAATATATATACCCTTTTCAATTCAAGTCTAAAATAATATCAGAGGCATATAAAACACAGAGATTAGAAGCTACGCGAAATCTCGTATCATATCCTGGCCACATTCGGGAATTAAAAAGATTACAAAAAGTGGCGCGATACCCAAAGTAAACATTAAAAATTACAAAATATTAAGAAATGAAGATAGAATAGCGAAATGACAACATCTTTTGGATCAACATATAAAAACTCATTTCCGGAAAAGTTTTATGCTGCGATCTTTGGATACGAATTGAATTTCAAAGACCATCTTCGACTCACTACTTCGAGGGTAACTGTCAAAAAAAAAAATCACAAAAATATGTAAAAGCGAAGGGTGATTATCGAAATGACAATACCTTTACTACATTATACAAGTATCAATACATAAAAAATCATTTTCAGCAAAACGTTTTTTGATGCAACTTTGATATAAGATTTGGGACTATTGGACACGAAAATGAATATTTCAAAGACCATCTTTGAATCGAGGCTAACTGACAAAAAATCACAAATCTACGTAAAAACGAAGGGTAATTATCGAAATGACAATACCTTTACCACATTTTAAAACATATTTTGTGAATTGCTTTTCAAAAGTCCACCTGCGTAATTCTTTCTCATATCTAGAACCTCAGGTTTATTAAATGAATGAACCAACTTTTCTTGTCTAAGATATATATTTAAGTACTTCTTTAGGACATGCTTTAGTAAAGTCCAACCCACGTTCTCCAATGAGGATCTGTTCCAGATCTTTCATCAATTTTCTTCCGGATCCTTATTTCCACAGCACCATGATATTTCAAACAAAAATTAATATCTACAACACACACACAAAAAATATATTTTGGTAATTTATTATCGGCAAACCATGTCGACGATTGACAAGACCTGCAGTCGTATTAAGACATCGTGCAGCAACTCTCCGACTACCATCCTCTAGTTCCACATTTACTGAAGCTTATGCTATAACTACATACTTCAGTAGTAAAATATACACTTTGAGTAGTCAGGTAGTTGGTTGATCAAATAGTTAAGTAGTCAATATAAAAACTTTGAGTAATCAGGTAGTCAAATATTTAAGTACTTGAATAAGTGAAAACATAAGTAGTCAAAAATAAGTTTTGAGTGGTCAGGTTATTAGGTAGTCAGATGTTGATGTAGTTCAGTACTTAAGTAGTCAGTATTTGGAGTAATTACCTAGTCAGAAAAGATTTGAGGAGCCACATAAAATGTAGAAATCAGATATTTCCAAAAGTTTTGATTTAATCTGCACTGATGAGACATAAGTTGTCGAAATGCGCATATGCAGAAAGTAAATTCACAGTAACTTCGGTATTTAGTCATATTTCATGACTAATTAAAGTATATTTTAAATAGTCACATATTTAAATGTTAAATATATTAAGTAGTCGAATATTATTTTTTAACCTACACCATACCACAATTGGAAAGGTAATTGTAACAAAATCTAGATAACTATATCACTAATCGTTAGTATATATGACATACATATATTGCAGAAATTCATTCGATCTAACTTCTTTGCCATGGCCACTGCAGAAAACATTGAAGATGTCGACGGTAAACTGATAGAACAATATTGAATGGTAAATGTTAAACTAGAAGAAAGGATAGCAGAAGAAATAAAATTAAATGTTAAATCCCTTTCAAAATGTAAGAAACAATGTAAAATGTTAGACTTAATCAGACATTTGTGTAATTTCGTGAATATATTGTCTGCTGGAGGAACTGTCGGTTCCAGTGGTATAGGACTATTACCAGCGGTTATTCCATGTGCAACCATCACAGGAATTACAACAATGACAATTGCAACCTTTCAACTCCTTCAGAAAAAAATTAATTCAAAGAAGAAAATACATTCCGAAATAGTGGTGTTAGCTAACGTGACAAGAAACAAACTACAGAAAATGATCAGCAGAAACACAAACGACGACGTATTGGATATGTTTGAATTTGAAGAAATAATGAATTTAGAGACAAAGTACGGGAATCAGAAGCAAAAAATTATAAATCATTATGGGAAAAAAATAAAAAATTGAAAAAAAGCTGTCTCATTTATTTCATTTTAAAAGACCCATCACTCTATTTTCATTTTTATGGTAGTTTATATTTAGTGACACAACATTTCATTCAACAAAATATGGTATTTATAAGTCATTTTTATTGGTATTTAGTTTTGCTACGTTAGTCATCACTTACTAAAATTAAGTATTTGAAGCGTGAATAAACGAGAGTATAAATAATCCCTTGTTATATGAAATTTAAACTCGAATCAGGAAAAGTGTGTTCGTTGTTATTATCGCTGATTTACAAGTTATACTTCTTTCGTACATATACATCTGAAAATGGAATCTACATTAAAAGTTGACGACAACAGAGAACAACGTAGAAAGAAAATAATACATAATGCCACAGATGCCCTCAAAAAATGAATGTTAATAAAGTCATCTACTATCTAAGAATAAAGTGTGTGCTAATAAAGTATGAAGAAAACAACCTTTTGCAGATTACAAGAGACCAGACAAGAGCAAGACAATTATTTCAACTTTTAGTGCAGTCCTCAAAACCAGTATTACAACACTTAAGGGTTGCCTTGATTAAAGCAAATCAATCTCATCTCTTAAAATTTTTAAATGAAAAAAATACACAAGAAGAGGATAATATAACCAAAGCCTATGCAGGTAGATGTTTCCTTCACCTTCACGACGATACCTACGTTGTCGCGAAAGAATACAATGGTGTGTTATATATACACATTAGAAACTATGATCAAACAGGATCAAAAAAATTTCCAACAAAACAAGGTGTATCATTAAATATGTCCAGGTGGCTTCTTTTGAAAATGAAGAAAGACAAAATTAACGAGCTATATTGGAGAGCAATAGAAGGAAAGTTAGAAGAAGAGTACGTGAAGCATTTGGGAGGCGGTATATTCGTTACCGTCAGTCCTAAGTACCCGACAGAAGACATTCGTCAGTTTTGGAAGCCTGAAGGCTTTGAAAAACCAATTGCCACAAAAACAGGAATCGCATTATCGAAATACAAATGGGAACGACTGTGTGTTGTATTACAGATAATGACAGAATTCGTTCCTGAACAGGACAAATCTTGCATCTGTTATTATGCCAATAGCGATGAGAATGAAATTTTTAAATGTAGTGAATGTTCTCCGTTTGAAGAAGAAGATGATGATATTGACACCGTGACTCAGATAGAAGAAGAAGGGGAAGAGTTAGAAGTCAGTCCAAACCAAGAAGACAACTTTGAAATCATGAAATCTTCGTGGATAAATGAATGAAGAACCTAGATTATTTTTGTTTTTATATTGTAAATAAAGTATTTATTATATATTTGAATATTGTTTTGTTACTTGATATTTAAATGACTATGTAACACATATAAAAGGTAAACACACCTACTTTGTATCTTAAATAAAGTGAAGTCATCATAATGAAAATCAATGAACATTAAAAACAGAAACAACATGAAGAACGCTTCATTTTAAATTTACAATACGCATCTTAACACAAAAAAGAAAACGTTTACAGATGAAATAGTCCGAACAAAGATCCAATTTGGACCACTCTGTTATAGATATTACCTCCTGGAAAAAAGATATAAATAGAAAAACGAATTTATTGTATATTCTCCGATTAATTCAACAAATAATTTTAACAAAAGTTCTCATGTCATGAAAAGGAAAAATACGTTCATGAAATATGGACAAACCAACACAATCCTGCCGCTTATGCCCGTTTGGAAAACGTGTATCAAGTATTTAAAAATGAAAAGAAATACAAAATTGGTCGCGGAACGATAAAAAAAATCGTTTCTAAAAAAGATGCGTTTTCTGTTCAAAAACCGGCCATATGCAATTTCCCAGAAGCAGAGTAGTTGTAACAGGCATAGATGCTCAATGGGACGGCGATTTGGCATCAATGGAAAACGTAGCAAAGTATAATGACGATGTAAAGTTTGTACTGTTTCTAGTAGATATTTTTTCCAGATATCTTTTTGTAAAACCATTTAAAGACAAAAAGAGCAAAAATTGAAAGCGATCTTTAAGGACAATGATAGAAAACCGGAAGTAGTCAGATTCGACCAAGGAGGAGAATTTAAAGCAGAAGTGAAAAAGTTCTTGAAACAACAAAAAGTACACGTTTTTTATACCCAAAATAACAGAACAAAGGCAAAATATGCCGAAAGAGGAATTCGCACAATAAAGGAAAGGATATATTCATATTTTTTGGAGAAGCAAACATACAGATATCTTGATTTATTACAAGACATAATCAATAGTTACAATAATACACCCCATCAGTCTTTGGGAATTGTTACGCCAGCTTCTGTAACGAAAAAAAAAAAAAAACGAGGACGAGATCAGGTATATTCAATACGTAGTTCGAAGCAAGAGAAAAAAATCTATCGTGAATAGAAACTATAAAAAAAACGAATAGTAAAATAAAAAGAATAAAGAAGATACGATTTTACAAATTCAAAATTGGTGATTATGTAAGAATTTCACATTCATGTTGAGAAAGGATATCAAGAAAATTGGACAGTTGAATATTTCAAAATAGAAAAAAAGGTTCAAAAGAGCTAATCAAGACGTGTACAAATTGATTGATCTCCTTGATGACCCAGTTCAAGGTTCTTTCTACAGATACGAACTACAAAAAATAGATATATCTGAAACTGACACGTATAAAGTCGAAAAAGTAATTAAACAGAGGAAGAACAGAGGAAAAACACAGCTTCTGGTGAAATGGTTGGGATGGCCTTTCAAATTTAATTCTTGGGTTGGAAAGGAGGAAATTAAAAACGTATAAATTAACATGTCTCTAATGAATCTAATCATTTCCTTTCAAAGATGAGTTTTAGAATGGTATTATCATCCGAAGATGGAAAAAACTTTCTTCCAAGTAACTCCCCGTATGATTTTAGGGTCAAATTAAACAGACCTCTTATTTTGGATGGTTATTGGATGGTTGCTGTTACAGAATTTAACACAAAAGATTGCGGGCAACAAGAATTTTTATATTCTGACATTTGTCAGGACAGCATCATTGGTTCCTCAGAACAACCTCTATTGAGAAGAATATTTTTCGAAGGTAAAGATCAAAGTAACATAATATTTAACAATCCATATTACGTGACAACCAAACTCAGAGACTTTCAACAGGTTCACATTTATACAAAGAACAACAAAGGAGAAAACGCGTCATTTGTCAAAGTGAAAGTGACCGTTGTACTTCATTTTAAAAAAGTTTCCATTTGTATTGTAACGATGAATAGTCAAACATACGTATCAGATCCTGCAATATGGGATAACTTTTATAAAAACATGTCACTAAATAAATTAAATCCATACAAATCTAGGAAACTGAAAAAAAGTCGAGGGTTATACGGTCGATTGAGGGGATCCTATATGATTCCCGTAAGTCATAATGCACAAAAAGTAAACGACACAAAAACAACAACGACATTGGTTACACCTGTTGCTGCCGCAGAAGAAAGGGCAATTTCACAATTGCAAGAAAAAAAACGGGAAACAAAACCACATGTAAAGCCTGTTAGACTTGTAAAAAAAATCACGAAGAAAAAGTAATAGACAGAAGAAATCTGTTAAACTGAGAACATCAAGACGACGAAAAGGAAATCGTGGACGTAAACAGAAACCGACAACAAAGGAGAGAAAGAGAAAGCCTAAACAAGACAAGAAATAACGTGTGGAATCAACATGTGTTAAAAAAACTTAAACGGTAATAATGTCTTTTCTGAGTGTGGACAATAAGGAAATAGGTCAACCAATCGAGTTTTCAATATTTTCTTCACCCCAAACCAAGTTGCAATAGACAAAATCAACTATACCGAAGAACGACCGATTTCCAACTTAATTAACGATTCAACTCCAATCGAAATAATTGTTTCAGGAGCCGGTAACGATTACATAGATCTCAGAAAAAGTCGTCTGTACGTGAAGCTTCAAATACTGAAAGCTGACACAAAGCCTCTTGTTGGGCAAGAGAAGACGGGAATAACAAATCTACCTTTACAATCTATGTTTTCACATATAGATATATACATGAACAATAAATTGGTGTCTGTAAACTCTAATAATTTCCCATAGAAGGCCTATCTTAAGGTTATACTTTCGTCAGGAAGGGAGGGACAGGAATCTCAACTTCAGAGTCAGTTATTTATGAAGGACGAAGATTCCACGGAATCTCTTTCTCTTAATGCAGGATTTGTTGCCAGATACGAGTATACAAAAAAATATAAAACCTTTGAATTAGAAGGGAACCTTTTGGAAGATGTTATGAATTTATAAGGGAAACTACTGATAAACGGTGTACATTTACATGAAATTGTTTAGAGCAGACGCACCTTTTTTTTTATTAATGTCTGCAGAAGAGACACATGCATACAAAGTGAAAATATTGGATGTGTACTTTAAAACAGCCAGAGTTAAGCTAGATCCCTGAGTAATATTAAATGACAGACGTCAGATACAGGAATCGCCTGCAAGATATATGATACACAGAAGTCACGTTACCCAAAATGTTATACCTAAGGGATCGACAGAATTTTATTGGGACTCAATGTTTCCCAAAGCGTTACCTTCAAAAGTGGTATTCGGACTTCTTTCGTAAAAGGCCGTGAATGGGGACTACAGAAAAAACCCGTTCAATTTTCAACACTTTAACCTGTCATAAATTGCTTTAAAGGTTAATGGTGTAGAAGTATATGGTTCTCCTTTAACTTGATTTTGGAGTAAACAGAAATTATACATCTGCATACATCAGACTGTTTGAAATATGTGAAAAATGGAACAAAAATACAGGACTAAATATATCGTTAGATGATTTCGGAAAAGGATATGCTCTTATTGCATTTACATTGGATCCGTGTGATTTTCAGGACGATTTTATCTCTCTTGTTCGTCATGGAAATGCAAGACTTGAAATGAGGTTCGCAACTGCAACAGCGGAGACTATAAATTGTATATGTTACTATCAGTCGCAGGCCATTTTGACAGTAGATGAAGCAAGAGAAGTCGGGATAGTGGAACCATGAACTCAGATCAATTGAAAAAGCTTTTACATGATCATGGTTGTTTGGAGAAAACCTTTATCGAAATTACGGCAATGAACATGTTACCTAGAGAAAAGCCGTCCACATACCCTCAGTTATATATAATAAATTTAGATCCGATACCGAATCCCGGAAAGCACTGGGTTTGCGTCATTTTCTTCAGTTATTCCCATGTGGAATATTTTAACAGTCCAGGAAGACCCCCAATATTCTACGGAGATAGTTTACAGACTTTCATAAACAGAGAGGACAAGAACGTTGTGTACATTCAGAAGCAGGTACAACCATACAAGTTAATTCTCTGCGGACTTTACGTCGTTTTTGTAGCAGTAATGAGGATATGTATTCACATTCCTGTGGTGGACATTTTAACCATGTTCAGTTTTGAAGTTTAAATCAAAATGACAAATTCATTTCAATGTAATTTAACCAGTAAATATCTAGATACAAACGTTTGTGTTTTTTTTTTTTGTCGTTCGTTCATATATTGAATACGAATGTTTCCCACCGATTCTTACACTTCTCGGTCATACACCTGTAAAATAGGAATGTCTGACAAGATCCTCCTACCTTTCGTATCCCCCACAACCATATGCCTCGTTGGACCATCGCACTCAGGAAAAAGTTTTTTCACTAAACGATTAATCGAGAATGTGAACGCCATGTTCACTAACCCTCTTAACAAGATCTTGTACGCATATTCAGAATACCAAAAAATGTTTGATGAGATGAGAGATATACCTAATTTATCATTTTACGAAGGTTTACCGGACAAACAGGTATTGGAACAACTATCAGAACACTCTTTAATGATTCTGGACGATCTTGTGTCTAAAATCGTAAATTCAGAAGACTTGTTACATCTTTTCACTGTTACTAGTCACCACAAAGGAATATCTTGCATATATATGACTCAAAACATGTACATGCAAGGGAAATATGCCAAAACGATTGCCCTCAACTCTGCAAATTTCGTGCTGTTTCGCAACCTTAGAGACATGCGCCAATTGATAACGTTTGCATCACAAATACTTCCGGGACAAATCAAATATTTTCTTAGTGCTTACATGGCAGCGACAAGTAAGCCATATTCTTTTTTGCTTGTTGATTTATCGCAACACAGAGAAGACAATAGATTCATGTTAAGGAGTGGGATTTTTCCTGGTGACACGTGCATCGTGTACAGACCACAATAAAAAGAACTTTATTCCCAAATGTTTGTCCAGTATCGTACGATGAGTCGACGGATGAAGAACCAATCAATATTCTTGAAATTTTTGTACCAGTCAAATCCATTACAGAGAAAAGCAATTTTATCTAAACTCACAAAAGAGCAACTTGGTGTACTGTCAGAGATAGGATTAAACGTTTATAAAGGTGTGTTTCCTAATAAAGCGAAGTACGTAACCAATCTGAAAGCTCACAAGTACATCATTTTTCAGCTGGCTTCAAAATCGGTCAAAGAAACCGAAAAGAAAAAAATATTGATTCGACATAGCAAAATATTACCAACATTACTAAAACCAGTATTAGAATACATATAAATGGCTAAAGAATTGTTATTGTTGTCAAAGCAGAGGTACGAAGATTTAACAAACAGCAGAGAGACGTTAGATACTAAATCTTGCACGGACAATTCAACTCAAACGGACGCAACCCAATCGGAAATAGTGCAAACTGAGGGTGAACTGTTTGTGAAAAGACCAATTTCAGATGACGGACTTCCGGGTTTCATTGACCATCAGAGGAAAAAGAAGAAGAGAAATAAAGTCGTTCAACGGCTGAGATATTAACGATACATGTTTTGAATATTTTAATAAAAAAAAAGTAACATGTTTTGTATCATTTGTCACTCGCAATAGCCAAACGGGAAAGTTGTAAAGTCGTTCAATAACCGTCTCTTGGTGTATACCATTCTGAATTCTTTCTCCTCTATTGTATTAAATACTTTTCGCTTAATTGGAAATCTCGCAATCTTTCTTGGATTTAAGGTCTTGATGCACTCGGTTTTCTTTTCGACAACAATGTCTCGAATGCTCGAAAAATGTATCAGTTTTGAATTTTTTTCACTTTGAAGAGAAAACCCTCTCACTTTGCACACTACTTTATTTGATTTTGTTTGATATGCATATGATTTCGGTCCACTGGAAATGTACCGAACGATATACCCATCCTCAGGTGAAATTTCGTTGGTCAATTCACCAAGATAATTACCTACTGGTAGTGTCTTTGTGCCTGACCGATTCTTGTCAACAAAAATAATCGAATCTGTGTCGACGTAGAGGGCACGTTCTTGTGTGATATCTAACAATGAATATAGTTTTATACGTGCCCAACATGTGGTGAAACTAGCTAAGAAGATCTTTGTCTTGAAATCTATTGGTAGAAAATCGGGGTCATCTAAATATTCCAACTGTATTATATTGTCGCTGATGACGTGAAAGTCACGCATATCTTTACGAGGATCCGAAAGTAGTTGAAAGAATTTGTCGGCCTCTTCTTCATAGAGAAACGATGTCCGTTTCAAATTGGGTCGCTGACCGAATTTTCCCCAGAAGGAGTTCAAACATATTTTTGTTAGACTTGGAAGCCCGGAATTCTTTCTTATCTGATCGTAATCTAGCATAATGCATTCTCTTTCTGCGTACTGTGCTATGTACTCCATTTTTTGTTCGTCCGTTTGACACTCGAGAGGAAATCCAGACGCTTGCTGCTTTGATTTCAAGAATAGATTCACGTATCCTGCAAACAGCCCACCGTTACCAGATATAGTGTCATATTTGCTAGATTGTTCGAAATGATATACTTCATATATCTTCACTATTCTGTATCCTTTATTCAAAGCTAAAGCGGCTATTCTCTGTCTTTGTCATTACATCTACATTCGTTTTCGTTTAAATTATCTAAGCATGTTTTACATAATGGAAACATTAATTTTCCGTTTGATAAGTATGGCAGTACTGTTTGATACAAGTGTTTTGGGTGGTAGTACTTTTACCTTTGCTATACCAAAATAGGTGGAAATATCTTTGAAGATTGAAGTGATGATTTCTGGATGACCCACAGGATATCTTGCATATTTATTGACACTTGGATATAAACTGAAATGATACAAATGAAAATATAATATTTCAAAATAGATTGTTTTTTTAAACCTACAAAAAACAATTACACACGTATATGTGAAAAAAAGAGGAGTTGACCAGAAACATACGAGAAAACAAAAAAGAGTTACACACACAAATAACTTACTGTGCATTTGGTTTCTGCATATGCGCATTGCGACAAGATATGTCTCTTCAGTGCAGATAAAATCTAACCTTTTGAAGACCAAAACCAAAATTTTTTTAAACCTGACAGAGAAAAATAACCAATATGATCTAAATATAAAGCCAAAATCAGGTCATTCTACAATTAAACATTATTCGATAGTATATTCAAGACCCTAATAAAATATGTAACCAGCGATGTAATTACCTGGTGAAATCATAGTATTCTATGGTTTCTTCAGGGTCTTCCACTTGATGATACAACTTGATGGCATTAGTGCGTCCTCCGAAAAAGCTGTCTCTTGGGGTTAAACGGTCTGTTGTGTCTAATTGTGACAAAAAATCTCTCATTTCGTGGTTGACTTTTAACTGTTCTAGAAATTCGTATTCGTGTTAAGACAGAGCTTTGCATGAGGGAGATACTCCCTAGTTTTCAACAAAATTTACAAAAATTTAGATATTGCAAGGTTTCAAATAGTATCGGCTTTCGGGTCAGCACCGAAGTACTGACTACTGGGCTGGTGAATACCCGCGGGGACTAACAGTCCACCAGCAGAGGTATCGACCCAAAGGTAACAAATAACTAAATACCGAAGTTGTTGTGAATTTATTTTCTGCATATGCGCATTTATATAAATCAGCTTTAAAAGTGTTCTACTTACTCTGCATGGTCAGACTTAATATAAACTGTGTAATTGTCATTGTCTTTTCCCATCACTTTCGCTGGCCATTTTACAGGACAATTGTTCATAGTTATCCACAAAAACATCAAAGTAAACCTTGTTGATTTTATGTTCATATATGTAAAGATAGTCTTAACATCCTAACCTAACTGATAATTCCGATAACTTTAAATTATTGTTGACTATAGACTATAGAAAACAGTTTTTGTAAACCCATACAACTAAAGGCATAATTAAACCAAGGTCACACAATACATTCTTTTCAACTGTAAGTTGGCTAGTCCAAAAGTACAAAATCACACAGTATTGTGAGTTTGCTAGTCCAATAGTAAAAAATCAAACAGTACTGTAAGTAGGATAGTCCCATAGTACAAAATCACATATTACATTTCTTGAAACTGCAAGTTGGCTAGTCCAATAGTACAAAATCACACAGTACTGTAAGTTGGCTAGTCAAATAGTACAAAATCACACAGTACTGTAAGGTGGCTGGTCCAATAGTACAAAATCACACAGTACTGTAAGTAGGATAGTCCCATAGTACAAAATCACACAGTACTGTGAGTTGGCTAGTCCCATAGTACAAAATCACATATTACATTTCTTTTAACTGTAAGTTGGCTAGTCCAATAGTACAAAATCACACAGCAATGTAAGTAGGATAGTCCCATAGTACAAAATCACACAGTACTGTGAGTTGGCTAGTCCCATAGTACAAAATCACATATTACATTTCTTTTCAACTGTAAGTTGGCTAGTCCCATAGTACAAAATCACACATATTACATTTCTTTTAACTGTAAGTTGACTAGTCCAATAGTACAAAATCACACAGTACATTTCTTTTGTACAATTCATTTAACTGTTAGTTGGCTAGTCCCATAGTGCAAAATCTCACAGATTTCTTTTAACTGTAGTTTGGCTAGTCCAAAAGTACAAAATCACACAGTACTGAGAGTTTGCTAGTCCCATAGTACAAAATCTCACAGTACATTTCTTTTAACTGTAAGTTGGCTAGTCCCATAGTACATAATCAAACAGTACTGTAAGTAGGATAGTCACATAGTACACAAGATCACAGTACTGTAAGTTGGCTAGTCCCATAGTACAAAATCACACAGTTCCCTGAGTTGGCTTGTCCCATAGTACAAAATCTCACAGAACTGTGAGTTGGATAGTCCAATGGTACAAAATCACACAGTACTGTAAGCAGGATAGTCCCATAGTACAAAAACATATATTACATTTCTTTTAACTGTAAGTTGGCTAGTCCCATAGTGCAAAATCACACAGTACTGTACGTACATGTAGGATAGTCACATTGTACAAAGATCACAGTACTCTAAGTTGGCTAGTCCCATAGTACAAAATCACACAGTACTGTGAGTTGGCTTGTCCCATAGTACAAAATCTCACAGTACTGTGTGTTGGATAGTCCTATGGTACAAAATCACACAGTACTGTAAGCAGGATAGTCCCATAGTACAAAAACATATATTACATTTCTTTTAACTGTAAGTTGGCTAGTCCAGTAGTACAACATCAAACAGTACTGTGAGTTGGCTAGTCCCATAGTACAAAATCAACCAGTACTGTAAGTAGGATAGTCACATAGCACAAAATCACATATTACATTTCTTTTAACTGTAAGTTGGCTAGGCCCTTAGTACAAAATCACAGTACTGTAAGTTGGCTAGTCCCATAGTACAAAATCACACAGTACTGTTAAGTTGGCTAGTCCCATAGCACAAAATAACACAGTACTGTGAGTTGGCTAGTCCCATAGTACAAAATCACACAGAACATTTCTTTTAACTGTAAGTTGGCTAGTCCAATAGCACAAATCACACAGTACTGTAAGTTGTATAGTCACATAGTATTCAGATATATACTGGCTACGAGAACAATAGCAAGTTTATGGTTCCACAACTATTTTCCGACATAAAGCGAAGGGAAAAAGTTGGTGTTGAGGGGAACCTGAGTAGTTTCACTATTTCCTTGGGTGGTGCTTTTTTCCTCATTTACATGTGCAGTTGTTCTGCTAGTACTAGCTTGACTATAAAAAAAATGAAAAGTATAACTAGCAATTCATGAATAATATGGATATAAACATAATATTTTCAAATAGTCATTGCAGCATTTTTTATGAACTCATTTAAAGACCGTTTGGGTTGAAATCGTCAATTAATATTAGAAAGATTGGGGCAATTATATTGACTTTAAGATTGGAGCAATTATATTGACTTCGTAACAATTGCATATACCGCTAATTCTACTCCACACCATAGTACGGTTATTTCGCAGTAAAGAAAGACATTCGGGAAAGAAATGCGAATGCCGCTTGATGAAGTTGCTGTATGTGATACTTCATCAGAATACGACGAATTAATAAATGCAAATCGGTGTGTGATGAATTTGCAAGAAAACCTAGGACAATTCACGAAATAGCCCGAGAAACATTGACTGAAGTTGCTAAACGTTATAAACGGCATTATAAATAGAATGTCAAAAGACTTGATTATCAAATCGGAGATTCATTACGAAGATATCAACCGACAGCTATAAGAGGAGTGCTGGTTTTTCAGAAAGTGAGGATAAAAGTACGCTGAATATTCATGATGTAATACCAGATATTATAGTCCAAATAATGTCATGGTCAGACTGTCTACTTCCATTCTTTCCCGACTATTCCACTAGTTGACCCGGCACCTGCATCGGTTTTCAGGGGCTCCGGCTACAGAGCTGCCAGGCGCGTCCCCAGGTAGTTGATAGGGGAATGCCCTGTCTATGCGGGGTAGTCAGGTCAAAATACGGAAAGCCTGACCGCGAACTGTTGTAGCCAAACTGTGTGGAGAAATGCCACGCTCCATGCAGTAAAAAGACCCCTTCTATATTTCTCTAAAGCGAGCAGATGCAACGGGTGTAGTATAGAAGGCTAAATTTCCTGTCTTATCCATTTCTCCCCTTTCCAGTGACAATCAAAACTCGTTGCCCCGGTTGTCCCTTCAACCTTTATATCTTCCTTCTTTAACTAACAGTCTTTCTCAAGTGATTAACTTGTTCATCTAAACTATTGCTAATTGGACGTTAAACTCTAACTAATCAATCACTCACATTTAGTTGACGGTGGTATTTTTGCTGAAACTCCTTCTCTTCCTGGATCTCTTTCTTCCTTTCCGGAGATCCCATTCTTGGCAACAACTTGTCCCCTGGAGGAATGAATTCCTCATGCTTCACCATAAGTGATTGCACATTGTGGCGAACTTCCTGGTTTGCGACAACGCGGTGATATGACTTCACATGGTTAATAGCGCGTGTTCTCTTCTGGAATGTTTATAAACACACACGGCATCTGAAAAGGCACGGTTTAGTTTCACACCACTCAAACTGTTCGGATTTTTTCCGTCTTTGTTTTATGAATACTATACTGCTTCCGTTTTTCGTAGTCAGTAAAATGTTTGCATGATAATGGCAGATGATGGGGTATATCTTAGACATAATTTGAAATCTGTTGATGATCTCATTAAAACTTATGAGATAGAAAAATGCCTGACTTTTCGCACGCTAAAAAAGGACAAGGACTTTGGCAACTACATAGGTATGTACACTGTTGTCCGGGACGTCTGTGCACCTAAGCCTTTAGGTACAATAATGTACAGTAGCTCCTGCGACAGAGGTCCCAAATGTTTAAAACAATTCTGGGTTCATTTGCCCACATCCCAATCGCCCACCATATTAGTTTATAGTTCCACGGAATTTGTTACTATTTTGCACACACTTCAAATACCGCCGTGCCAACCCTACATAAGTTAATGACGTTTTTAAGCTAAAAATCATAAGGATAGACGATTGACTCTTTGACCTCCAATGACGAGGGGGCCGTAACAAATAAGTTCATTTGCTGAAGCAATTTTTTGTTTTTGAATTATTTAATTTTCAACATCAGAATGCATTTTTTTATCGTATCATCGACTTTGTTTTAGGTCAACCTATAGAAAGAACTGCAGGAAACTAGCATACAGTTAACAGTTCATATTCAAAACGGTCTATTCCACAGTCCTCACTTCCACAGAAGAAGCAAAAACATGTACAAATGTGTATGTCGGTGTGGTATTTGTAAACAATGTGACTTCCTGTCAACATATTCCCATCAATTTTTGGCTCGGGGAAAGATCTCCATATCTTTTTAGTCCATATTTTTAGACAAATACCATCCACCAGCATGTTATAATTTCTTCAAAATTGAGAGTCTTCCAAAGGGACATATGCACAGAATTTACAAATAATAAGTCGTACATGGTTACATTCATTGTCAAAAATGTGTCTGAACAAAATGCTTTGTATCAATTTTTTGGGAGTGTTTTTCAAGGCGTCACCATTCTCATATTATTTTTACACTGCAATTAACATACTTTTAGCATGTATAAACGGGTACATATAAAGTCAAATATTATACTGCTAATAAGATCCGCCATTTTTGAGAACTGACACGCTTTCTTTGTATTGATGTTCAATTTTAACTACCAATGTTGATTTAATTGCATTATAATTAATATTTTAATTGGAAAATAGTTTTAGAAAATAAATAAAGTTCAAATATATTGTGTGTGTTGTTTGTTGAGCAAATGACCCTAATAATTTTACCTATTTAGTTGGAGACAGACAGATGTCAGTTTCATTTATACTGTTCACTGAGTTGTTTTAATTGGAAGGCCCCAGTAGGGTAATTATGTTATATTTTGCATTGAAATTATTTTAAACAAGTAACTTGATATGCACATGTATATTAAACAACATACATGTAGTGTCTTCAGATATGAGGTTTATTTGTATTCAGCCCAAAACAGGGGCAATGCTTGCTAAAGCTCGGAGACCGCCCCTGTTTTTAAGCCTCATACAAATAAATCTCATATTTGAAGACATTACATATACAGTACAGCCAGAGACTTACCATGATATATCACTGTGATAGACATATCACTCTGGTTAGTGAAATGTGTAATATATCTTTCCTTCTGTTTAATCTATTTGAAAGAAATATATATTTTTCCTGATTGGTCTATTAACATGTTTTCTCCTGTATTTAAAGTGATGCAATCTACCACTTTAAATGCAAAAAAATCATGTTGATAGACCAATCAGGAAAAAATATATATTTCTTTCAAAATTCAGAGTGATATGTCTATCACAGTGGTTTATCATGGTAAGTCTCTGGCTGTACTGTATATTGTTTAAATATGTTATCGCTGCTTTGAATAAAAATCAATAATGGACATGTTTATTGTTACGTTTGTATGTCATGGTATTGTTATGCTATACATACATACAGAAACAAATCTACAAGATTTATGGCTTAATACCTTTTTCATATTTTTTTTCTTCTATTTAGATTTAGGACAGAATGTATTTACGATAAGGTACGAAGAGCCCCAAAAAGGAACGTGTCCTTCTATTCCATCTGATGGCACCCCTTTCACTATTATGGGACGTAAAATCCTTGAGTGTCATCAAGGGAAGGATAGAAAAAAGAACAGTAAAGAACAAGCTTCTATACTGAGAAATAGTAAAGTAAGTACACTGTGTACACTGTACATTCTAATCATGAATCTGTAATTAATATTCTTCTACTTAAACTTCCCGGCTGAAGAATAGGCCCGCAGCATCCTCTGAGCTTGGAGTATGAGTCATCCTAACAGAGGCGACACGTTTGCCGTGTGTCGAGACCCGTGTCGATGGTTGAGGAGATCCTGGTAGGTGCGAGCCTGTGTTCAGACTCCCGCTACGGCCATAAAATACCCGTTGGGCTGAGAATACAGGATCAATATCTTACTTTGGCTCTGATATCATCTAGACGGGAGGTCGGATTGGCCCGGTCCGATCAATCGGCTGGTCACGCCAAGCCCTCCAGTATATCTTTCCAGCTTGAGTTTAAGTTAACCTGTGTGTAACATTTTTGTCTTGATTTAAACCATCAATACAGTGTAGGGGTACTGGAGAAGGCGGTGGCTCATGGGTCAATCAAGTAGTACGCTTTCCATCAGTGCCTGATGGTTACGCTCCACTTGAGTATACCATCTTTGGAACACTTGANCTGGAATTTGCATTGTATTTGTAAATTAATGTACATTTCAGGAGGATCATGACTTTAGGAAAAAGGGGCATCTCATCCAGCCAACAAAGAAAAGAGGTTGTCCTGCTTTCATAAGGATTAGACATTATGTGAAATTTACAGATTATAAGGTAAGATTTTAAAATATATAATAATTATATACATTGTATTTCCCAAACAATATGCACAATTAAATGTAGATGGCATCTTGTGTATTATCTGCGCTGTTCCTAATATGTCAGATAACTGTTTGGCCTACCATTAACGTATTTTATCACCTGTCATGCCTGTAAGATAAGAATTTAATCTTTTCTAATTGGTGTAGCTACACAAGCCAACTACTTATTTTGTCTATCCAATCCAGTACTAATTCATCCATAAAAAACTATTGTATTTCAATTTAAGCTGTCCAGAAATTTAAGAAAAAAAA
>MJUU01018086.1:21814-38530 GCA_002080025.1 Modiolus philippinarum
GATATTTGTTAATGCGTAACTGATTAAGCTGTAATGAATGGTTCACTAAATGAAAAATTTAATGTCTAAGGCCTCGAAATATTTGAGGTAAAAATTCATATCAATTGTCACTTTGTTCCATAATAAAGGAAGATCTCATGCAGAAGTGTCCCGTTACACCAAAAGTTAACCCTACTCTATAAAACAAATGTGTGGTAGACATTCAATTATAATTTAAGCTATTCATTACCAGATTATCAACACAAAACATTTGAGCATGACTTACATAAATTACACATATTGAACATTTAAAAAAAATTACATTTAAGGAATAACCATACTGTATTTTAGGATTTGAGGGGGTAAATTGTGGAGTTTACTGTCGCAAATTGAGTTTTCCGGCGACACGTTAGCGAAGCCGGAAAACCGATATTTGCGACAATAAAATCTCAGATTTACCCCCCAAAAATCGTAAAATACAGTTTGGTTATTCCTATGCTAATGCAAACCCTACAAATAAAGTTGAAAAGCAATTATCAAACTACCGGATGTCTGCTATGTGTCTACACGGTAATGTTCCGACGGGTAAACCATGGATTTTACTGCCTGAAAATTTGGGCGATATCCAATCAAAATTAGCATTATAAACACAAATGCATTAGGGCTGTTCCAGAAAAAAATGGCATGGGTGCCTTTGAAGGCACTTTTTTTCTAACCCCACAACCCATAGAAATTTTCCCCATAATTATAATACAAAAGTATGGTCAAAACACAACAACCAGCAGAAATTCATATCAGATGCCTTCAAAGGGCCCCAGATTAATGTTTCTGGAACAGCCCTTAGAATTTATTACATTGAATTAAGAAAATAAATAATGAACTTACATTTAGATCTGTAAACTATAATTTATTGATACTTGACAATTTTTATATGTTAAAGCTTGATAATGCCACACCCTACAACAGAGAACAGATGTCAGCCAAAATACATGGCGCAGTGGATAAAGGGCAGGAAATAAAATGCCAGCATGTTTTCCTTATCTCCATCCCTGATATATCCATTCATAACCACATATCTGGAGAGGTAAATAAATAATTTACAGCAATTGACAAATACAATATTATGATGTAGTATTTATTTGAATTTCTCTGATCTAACAGTTTCTTAGTCATCACTTAATTTGACCTCTGAAGGTTACATTTATACTAACATTGTATACGACTTAATATGCCACAACTCCAAAGAAGGGGGAACTTTTTAACAAGTGGCAGTGTCATGTGCTATTTGTTCCCTAATAATATTTGTTCCAAAAGAATGAAATATTATAGAATACTTATTTCATTAGAACAAATATTAAAGTATTTGTTCCTAACAGAATAAATGTTATCTAACAATTTTTCCAACCTCTCCAAAAAGAAGAAATATTATGCCAATGATCATGATGATTATCATATTTTTTCCAGCATTTGTACTGATGAGGCATAAATTGCCAAAAAGGTCTTCTACAAAACTGAAATTTACTGTAATATATATTTTTTGTTTCAAAACATTTCCTGTCAGACAGAATATAAATATACCTTGTCCTACGTGCATCTGTAACACTTTTTCATTACAAATCTATCAGCAGTTTCAAGTTACACAGATTTTAAATTTTGTTAGAAGATACCATATTGATATACATGAATGTTGTATTGTAGGATGTATTATATTTAATTTTTTTATTTCTTATTGAAGTCCGTAAAAAAATGTAAAAAAAATAATATTTTTCAGATTGCATCTCTGGTTCAGCCCATGGATGAAGATATAAAAAAATACATCAAAAAGATGGTAATTGAAAGCAATATTATCAATGCTACACAATTGAAGTTGGTACTTGATGTCTATGTAACTCAGGTTTGTTGAATTATGTTGACTAGCATTTTTCCACAGACTGAACAACAGTTAAAATAATTGTAACAATCAAACAAACAAACCAATCAAATCATTTTAAACACAACTAACTTAACATTGCTTTGCTTCACTGTAAGAGTTTTTTAACTTTTTTTTGTGTGTGTTTTGTCATTATTATACCCCCACTCGTAGAGTTGGTGGTATATTGGAATCGCCTTGTCCGTCCGTCCTTCCGTCCATAAAACTTTCGTTACAGTTTTCTCCACACCTACAAGCCCAATCCATTTCAAATTTGGTGTGTGACTTTTTTCTGCTATTTTTTGGACAATAGTGAAAATTTTCGTCACACTTTTCTTGGCTCCTGCTTTACAGATTTATTTCAAATTTGGTATGTGACTTTATATATATCGGGCATACGTCCTAAGCAATTTTTGTCGCTCTACAATATTAACTTCCTGTTTGACGGGACTTTGTCATTTTTTCTTGATATTCGACAATAATAAAAATTTTCGTCACACTTTTCTTGGCTCCTGCTTTACAGATTTATTTCAAATTTCGTGTGTGACCTGTTGAAAATTATAATGGGTAACATGGTTTGAGTGGGGGTATACCTAGCACGACAACGCGTGCAACTCAATTTTGTTTTAGAAATGCTGAAATTTATTGTAATATTTCAGTATTTTTGTTGTAACTCTTCAGAAGAGTGGCATAATAAAAAAAATGAAAAAAAAAAAACCACAAAAAAAAAAAATGCTACTGGTATGCAGGTTGTATTAATATTTGATATCTCAAGGAACATCAAAATTCATGTATGATAAATTAGAATCTGAAATTACACACATATGATAATTGATCTTTGTTCTCAAGAAAGGTTAATCGCACTTGTTTTTTGCAAGATATCCATTGCTTAATACATAGATTCTTTCAGTAAACCAATTATATTTTTTATATTGTTTAATATTGTTGTAGCATATTTTTGAAATTATAGTATTATATATGTTTACAATATATTTTATTTATTAACAGGTCCTCTTTAAAGATACCGCCGTGCGCGGTCCCGGCTTATGAATAGGCCCGCAGCATCCTCTGAGCTTGGAGTATGAGTCGTCCTAACAGAGGACCCCGAGGGAACCCCGGGATATAGAAAAAGGACCTAGTATCTCCGGCTTGCGGGGTGTGACCCCTCCTAAACGGAGGCTGACCCCGAGGGTCCCGGGATATAGAAATAGGACCCATTCCGTGGTTGTGCGGGATTAATAAATACACAACCCATCTTTCGGATGGGATGTAAACTCAGGTCCACGTGTTGGAAGAAATGCCACGCTTCCTGCACGTTAAAGAACCCTTGTAGCAAGCTCTTTTTGGGGTGGTCTGTAGGTGATCGGCTACGAGGCTAAATTCCCCGCCCTTGACGATTTCACCCTACTTTTCCAGTGGCAGTCAGAATTTCCCGTCCCATGGCCCTTTCCATACCCCAAAGATTTATTTATTAACAAACTTGTTCTCGTCTTGATATAGCTGAAATATTGCTGAGTAGACATTAAACAATATTCAATCAATCAATCAATCTTTAAAGATAAAGTTATACCAGCAAAAATCAATACCAGATTTTGGCCAGATTTAAGAGACATTAGAAACCATGCTCTTCTGGCATTAAAGGAAATACGAAACAGTAGTGTTGACCAGGTAAATAAATTGTAAAACATACAATGTAATACAGATATTACTGTAAATTTTGTTCTGTAGAATGTGTTTTTGGCAATTTATGCCTCATCAGTACAGATCACACTGATATATGTGGAGGATAAAGAATTCCAAATGTATTGTATGAGTAAGAGCAAACAACAAAATTCTCAAACAGTCATGACAGTAAAGCCTAAATTATTCAAGGTCAGAGCTTTGCACAAGAAAGATATCATATGTCAAGTTGGTAACAAATGGACAATACTCAGTTTATTAACATTTTTGCTAGGTTAACAATTCCAGCAAGATAAATGTAACAAGATAATTACAAAAATGTGATACCTTTCCATATCAAAATGAAACAAAATATATCAAAATATGAATGATGTGTTCTTTAAATAGCAACATGAACAACCTTGTTTAATTAGTGTTGGATCAGTCAACAAAAAGACTAATACAATTAACAAAAATAAAGGTTAATTATAACAACACTTAGAGGTAAAAAAGATGTTAAAATTACTTCAAAATATGAATGATATATACATATGAAATATGTTAAAATATTTAAACTTGTTGCCATTTAGAACCTACAGATTTTCTCATGGGCTTTTGATAAAATTAAGTGTATGTACCTCTAAATAACTAAAGGAGCTTGTGGTTATTTAATTTTTTCGCGAAAGAATGTAACTTGCATAAGTCTGTCTTACAAAATAAATATATTTTTGAATTTCAGAAAATTGTCCAAGAACAAATTAGAACTTGGTCTTCTCAACAGCCATTAGATAAATTTTTTCTGAGATTAAAAGAAGATGATGCTGTACTCAAGACTGACGCAAATAGCAACAAATCACAATGTAAGTTTATTTTCATATATTTAACATAACAAATATGGACTCAAAATTTAAAATTCACTGTTTCCCTATATAGGAACAATCTTATACCAGGTCAGTATTACCTCTTTACCATTTGTACTTGACTGTAGCCTGTTTATACATACAGAAACAATTTTATACCAGGCCAATATAAACTCTATTACATCTGTACATGATACATAGAGACACATTTTATACCAGGTAGGTAGTACTTCTATTACATCTGTACATGACTGTAGTCTATTTATACATACAGAAACAATTTCATACCAGGTCAACACCACCTCTATTACATCTGTACATGACTGTAGTCTGTTTTTGCATAAACAATTTTATTCCAGGCCAAGATAACCTTTATTGCATCTGTATATGACTGTAGTCTGTTTATATATACAGAAACAATTTTATACCAGGTCAATATTACTTCTATTACATTTGTACATGACTATAGTCTGTTTATACATAGAGAAACAATTTTATACCAGGTCAACACTACCTCTATTACATCTGTACATGATTGCAGTCTGTTTATGCATACAGAGACAATTTTATACCAGGTCAACATTACTTCTATTACATCTGTACATGATTGCAGTCTGTTTATACATACAGAGACAATTTTATACCAGGTCAATATTACTTCTATTACATCTCTACATGACTGTAGTCTGTTTATACATACAGAAACAATTTTATACCAGGTCAATATAACCTCTATTACATCTGTACATGACTGTAGTCTGTTTATACATACAGAAAAAAATTTATAGCAGGTCAACACCACCTCTTTTACATCTGTACATGACTATAATCTGTTTATACATACAGAAACAATTTTATACCAGGTCAATATTACTTCTTTTACATCTGTACATGACTGTAGTCTCTTTATACATAGAGAAACAATTTTATACCAGGCCAATATAACCTCTATTACATCTGTACATGACTATAGTCTGTTTATATATACAGAAACAATTTTATACCAGGTCAACACTACCTCTATTACATCTGTACATGACTGTAGTCTGTTTATATACAGAAACAATTTTATACCAGGTCAATATTACTTCTATTACATCTGTACATGACTATAGTCTGTTTATACATAGAGAAACAATTTTATACCAGGTCAATATAACCTCTTTTACATCTGAACATGACTGTAGCCTGTTTATACATAGAGAAAAAATTTTATACCAGGTCAATATTACTTCTATTTCATCTGTACATGACTATAGTCTGTTTATACATAGAGAAAAATTTTATACCAGGTCAATATTACTCCTATTTCATCTGTACAGGACTATAGTCTGTTTATACATAGAGAAACAATTTTATACCAGGTCAATATAACCTCTATCACATCTGTACATGACTGTAGCCTGTTTATACATAGAGAAACAATTTTATACCAGGTCAATATTACTTCTATTTCATGTGTACATGACTATAGTCTGTTTATACATAGAGAAACAATTTTATACCAGGTCAATATTACTTCTATTTCATCTGTACATGACTATAGTCTGTTTATACATAGAGAAACAATTTTATACCAGGTCAATATTACTTCTATTTCATCTGTACAGGACTATAGTCTGTTTATACATAGAGAAACAATTTTATACCAGGTCAATATAACCTCTATTACATCTGTACATGACGATAGTCTGTTTATAAATACAGAAACAATTTTATACCAGGTCAATATATCCTCTATTACATCTGTACATGACTGTAGCCTGTTTATACATAGAGAAACAATTTTATACCAGGTCAATATTACTTCTATTTCATCTGTACATGACTATAGTCTGTTTATACATAGAGAAACAATTTTATACCAGGTCAATATAATCTCTTTTACATCTGTACATGACTGTAGCCAGTTTATACATAGAGAAACAATTTTATACCAGGTCAATATAACCTCTATTACATCTGTACATGACTATAGTCTATTTATACAGTACACACAGGGATTGTAGGACACTCTGAGAGACATGCGGTCGTACATGTCTAACATCAAGTCAGACATCTGTTTATTGATTTCACACATACTTGATAGTGGCTTAATAAGAGGTCATAAATATGTACCTTGGGTAATAAAATTGTTTCTGAAGATGACTACATTATCTACAAGAACTAATGTTACCTCTTACTGAATGTTGTAGTTTTGAAGAAAATAAATAAAATTATTAAAGATTTTATTTGCAGATACCCTTGGGTATTTTTTTTTATTAATTCATTATTATGTAATTTTATGTTTATTTTAAAAAAAAAACGTTTAAAAATGTAGTATTGTATTGTATAATAATAAAAAAATTATATTATAAATTCCTCTACAAAACAACAGGTTTAATAATAATCTTGGTTTATTTTTATTTTATTTTATTTTTTTGCGGATTTGGCAGATATATTATATACTGGAGACTGGCTGGATATGCGCAAAAAGATGTGGGAGATGGAACACATGACCACACAAAGTTGATTACATGTACTTCATCAGAGGCACCAGCCAAAATACAGAAAGCACAAGCAAATCTACTATGTATTCAACCAGGCAACATCGCTAGCACTGACCCTTATGACTTCAAAACAGATTCTCCAGACTCGCCTGTACTACCATTACACTTGACTACTACTTCAATTTCACCCGTCCAGTCACCTCAACATCAAACCAAAGAGACACAAACACCAGCAGATATGCCAGCATTCCTGCTTCAGAATATGTTAAATGAAATCCAGAAACAACTTCAGATAATCAGCTCTAGACAAGTCAAGTTTTATAGTACAACAACAACAGAGTATCGACAAATTGACTACAATATCACTCACGAAGACAACAGCAAACACCAGTTCACCACCAAACACACTTGTCATCAGAAGTGCATCTACACAAGAGTCAACAATACATGATTTAACATCAACTCCAACAACTACAAACAGACAACTTGAGTACACCGCTGCAGAGACACCAACCTCCATTAGGATCGTAGTTCCTTCATGTTCTCCGATTCCACATACAGACAATGTCCGTCGCAGCATGGGACCGCTACCCATGCACTTGTTCACAAATATTGATGACAGTTATCGTATTAGTGAAAATGAGTTAAGTATTACCGTATACAGCACAAGCACTGCAGGTAACTTTGCAACACAGCTTCTCATAATTCTCCTCCCAGAACTTTTTACAAATGACAATTTACGTGTGTATTATTCTTATTTTGGAGATGGTAAACTAAAGAAAAGACCGTTAGATGACACTCACAAATCCGTGCTGAAGAGATATGTGCTTTCCTTCTTCCCAGATGTTACTTCTGACAGTGCTTACAATTTGCAAGTTATAACAAAGATCAATGAGTGTCTCCGTCGTCCTATTCAGCCTAAGAGAAACTAACTATAAATTCGTAATTGTTATACATTGTATGTAATTGTCATATGAACATTTAAAGGAATTTGTTTTAATAATTATGTGCATAATATGTTTTAATGCTATCAATTAACTTGATTGTTATTAAATATGACAAACTATACAAAATGTTCTTGAATTTACTTCTCGTCATAACGGCAAATGATGTCTCCTCAGAAGAAACCTATGATTGGTAATTTGTATTTTTCATACTGCTATAATATCATCTGGGTAAATCAACATTTTTTTTACATTTTCGTAAGTTCATTCATTTGAAGGAAAAAACTTTGTGAAATTAATTGATTTACCCAAATGGCATAATTTCAGTAGGAACACGTCAAATAAAAAAAACAACAACAAACAAATGTAAATAAAGATGTACATGTGCAAAGCTGGGAATTAACACAGAAGATCAGAAAAACAGTTCTTGACACCATCAACATATTTCTCTATTATATTCTAATCATTGCAATCATTGTCCTTTAGAAAACCTTTGTCTATCAATTTGTCAACTCCTCAGGCTATTTAACTTCATAAAGTTTCCTTTAGAATTCTATTGTAAACCGATCTGTCATCACCAGAGTTTTCAGTGATACCCCTCAGGCTTGTCATGTGATACAAACTTATAGACAATAGACATCTAAAGGGCACTGGATGAAGTTAAATAGCCCAAGGAGTTGACAAATTGGTATACAATAGTTTTCTAAAGGACAATGATTACATAGATTGCAAAACAATAGACCAATCTTTTTTAGTTCGACAGGACAAAGTCCGTAGAGCTATTGTCATGACCCATGAGTCAGCATCGGCGTGTCGTATAAATGAGCCTGTAGAACCTAGGATTCAAGTGCTAGGGTTTCCATCTTTCACATATGACTTCCCCAGGATGGCGGTAATTTTTGGTACTGAGGAGGATGATGCTATGACCTTGACCTTGGCTGTAGGCTAATTTTTAAAAATCTTTAACCTGGGTTTTTAAATTCACTGTTTTAGGGATACGTACTTGATACTTAGTATGTGACCTCCTTATGATGAGAGCTTTCTGTGGTACAGAGGAGGAGGATGCTATGACCTTGACCTTTAATCTAGAGTAATTTTAAGAAAAAACTTTAACCTGAAGAATTAAAGTCCTACAATGAATATCTTCCTAATGATATTTGGTATGTGACATCCTTATGATGAGAGCTTTCTTTGGTACTGAGCCTGAGGATGTTTTGACCTTGATCTTAGCCCTAGGCTAATTCAAAGAAAAAAAATTAACCTAGCTATTTAAGTCACAGTTTTAGATATATGTACTTGAAACTTGGTATGCGACTTCCTTATGATGAGAGCTTTCTTTGGTACAGAGGATGATGATGCTATAGCCTTGACCTTAGCCTTAGGCTAATTGAAAGAAAAACTTTAACCTGGGTTATTTAAGTCACACTGTAATGGATAATTATTTGATGCTTGGCTTGTGACTTCCTTATAGAACATGAATTTAAAGTTTCATTCAGATATTCCTCCCAAGAGTCGGCCAACACGTGACGGATCGATGTACTAGATGTCAAATAAACACTAATGGCTCGGTGAAAGTTTTAAGTGTACCAGACATTCCAATATATTTTAACCACAAAGGCATCAAAAATGAAATTTAATGTACTTTTATTAAGCGATTTCACAAGTATGAAAACAATATTTTCTGACGACACATGGACGACAAACTTTCCCATGTTTTCCACCACACACGATCAATACACTACAGTGTCGCATCTAAAAATAGATTGTTGAATACACACAAGTTAAAGTAAACAAAATTCAGAAAGATCGATAGAGGTTCTATTTTAACAAAATTAGTACAAACAAATTCAAATACTTGGCCAGAATAACTTTTTTTTAACCAGCACGAGGTTCAAGGTTTTAATCAATTTAATATTATAACAACATTTTACATTTTTTGCCCCGAAAACCACGTTTCCATGTTACCTGAAAAAGAAATAGTCATACATTTGAACATTTACAGATAAATTTCAATGAACAATTTCAACAGGTGATAAAACATGTTAATCTCGTTATCTTTACACATTGTTTTTATTGCCCTTTTTATTGCAACTGTCTTCATTGGATACCATGTCTGACATGTAAATTCCGACATGTCGGAAGTAGGACATCGATCACAATAAGTCTCTGGGTGTACTGTACATACAGAAACAATTTTATACCAGGTCAATATTACTTCTATTACATCTGTACATGACTGTAGTCTGTTTATACATAGAGAAACAATTTTATACCAGGTCAATATAACCTCGATTACATCTGTAAATGACTGTAGTCTGTTTAGATATACAGAAACAATTTTAAAGCAGGTCAACACTACCTCTATTACATCCGTACATTTCTGTAGTCTGTTTATACATACAGAAACAATTTTATACCAGGTCAACACTACTTCTATTACATCTGTACATGACTGTAATCTGTTTATACATAGAGAAAAAATTTTATACCAGGTCGATATTACTTCTATTACATCTGTACATGACATTATACATAGACAAACATTTTATACCAGGATGATACTACCTCAATTACATCTGTACATGACTTAAGTCTGTTTATACATACAGAAACAATTTTATACCAGGTCAATGTTACTTCTATGACATCTGTACATGACTGTAGTCTAATTATACATACAGAAACAATTTTATACCAGGTCGATATTACTTCTATTACATCTGTACATGACATTATACGTAGACAAACATTTTATACCTGGATGATACTACCTCTATTACATCTGTACATGACTTAAGTCTGTTTATACATAGAGACACATTTTATACCAGGCCAATATAACCTCTATTACATCTGTACACGACTGTAGTCTGTTAATACACAGAGAAACAATTTTATACCAGGCCAATATAACCTCTATTACATCTGTACATGACATATTTATACATACAGGAAAAAATTTATACCAGGTCAATATTACTTCTATTACATCTGTACATGACTGTAGCATGTTTATACATACAGAAACAATTTTATACCAGGTCAACACTACTTCTATTACATCTGTACATGACTGTAGTCTGTTTATACATAGAGAAACAATTTTATACCAGGTCGATATTACTTCTATTACATCTGTACATGACATTATACATAGACAAACATTTTATACCAGGATGATACTACCTCTATTACATCTGTACATGACTTAAGTCTGTTTATACATAGAGACACATTTTATATCAGGCCAATATAACCTCTATTACATCTGTACACGACTGTAGTCTGTTTATACACAGAGAAACAATTTTATACCAGGCCAATATTACCTCTATTACATCTGTACTTGAATATAGTCCGTTAATACATACTGAAACAATTTTATACCAGGTCAATATTACTTCTATTACATCAATCCTGACTATAGCCTGTTTATACATACAGAAACAATTTTATACCAGGTCAATATTATTTCTATTACATCTGTACATGACTATAGTCTGTTTATACAAACAGAAACAATTTTATACCAGGTCAATATTACTTCTATTACATCTGTACATGACTATAGTCTGTTTATACATACAGAAACAATTTTATACCATGTAAATACTACATGTTTTAAGCTGTTCTTATTTTGATTTAATAGGTTCATCTGATTCTGAAGATGATGCTCTAATTTTTGGGACTGAAAATGCCAAATCGTATTATGGGAATTCTACTAAATTTATGTATGTTCATCAGACTGCATGGCAACAACGACTTCTCATTAAATATGGAAACGAGATAAGTCTATTAGATGCAACTTACAGGACAACAAAGTATTCCCTTCCTCTTTATTTTTTATGTGTTCCAACTAATGTGAACTATATGTGTGTTGCATCTTTTGTTATTGAAACTGAGGACAGGTCATCAATTGAAGAAGCACTTACCCTTCTGAAAAATTGGAATCCTGAATGGAATCCACAGTACTTCATGTGCGATTATGCCAGTGAAGAAATATCTGCTCTGGAAAATGTTTTCCCAGGTTTGTTATTATTATAAATTTGTTAACCATGTATTAATATATGTTTTTTTCAATTTATGCAAATCAATACATGACCAGGCCTTATCTTTGTTAGTAAAAAGAATTGATAAATGTGAAGGAAAAAAAGAAATAAGAACCACAAAATTAACACTACCTAAATGCAATATTTCATGTGTGATTTTTTTTGTTTGTTTGTCACATATAATTTAAAATAAGCACAATTAGATTGAACTGCAATTTCAAATTAATAATTATTTAGTGAATATATAGGACAATTGGTTTTAACAACAAGTAATGTTGCATATTGTTATGATAAAATAGCATCTACACTAATTACCCAGTAGTTGAATTTAAATCCATACAATTTTGTTCTGCACAGTAATAGATTTGGTAAGTAATTATTTTGTCACCTTGTCATGCCTAATGTGCTAGTACCTTTAGCTCACGTATATGTGTGTACTAACATTTCAACTATCTTATATCTTCTCTTAAGTGGAAAAAATATATGTTGACACTGTAATGCTCCAACTCTTTTGTATTCATAACTAATGCATTTCATTAGCTTTCTGTACCTTAATAATAAAGTCACACATTCTGAATTAACAGTATGTGCTTTGTCAGGTGTTTGTTACAACCTACTTGTATACTAAATAAAATATTCATATAGGAGTTTCCGCCGTGACGTCACAAGCTTGGTTGGCAAGAAATCGTAGTCACTGATTGGGGTAATAAAAATGTCATTTTCAATTAACTGGTGAGAATTTGTTATTTAAGATAAATGGATAATTCTTTTTGATCTCAATTATGGAATGTTTACACTTTTACAGGATGTAAAAGTTGTCAGCTTTTTATTTTTAATATATATAGAATTAGTGTATTTTGTAAACCATTTAATTTTTCGAAACTTTCAAATTTTTGAAATTCACATGAAAAAATATTTGTCTATTTTTATTAAAAAGTAAATCGGTAGAAAAAATATGAATATCTCAATGTTTAACATGCATTTTACAGATCCAAATTCGTGCATATAATAAGAAAGTAATCAAAGATTAAAAATTCTATCCCAATACTATATAGTGATAATTCATCGGCTTTGCCAACCAAAAATGCTAATTTGCATATGTAAATTAGATTTTGTGACGTCACAAATTGGATTCGCGGAAACTCCTATAGTCATACATGTATTTCCCTTATGTACACCATTGATGTAGATAGAGAGGGATTGGAAAATCATATAAATAATTAAGAGGTATAGCATGGCACTTGTGCACTTCACTAATACATACAACGAACTCACTTATATATATATCCAATTTTTTTTATTGTCCCATTTTATTTATAATTAATTAATCTTTGAACTTTTTCCCTCTATGCAATTAAGTGGTGTGCAATTAAATTGAGTTAATTGACAGCATCTAATAAATTTCATGCCAATTAATCTTTTACATTTGCATGTTATAACAAATAAATTATACAATAATATATATTATTAATAGTGAAAGATTAAAATGACAATAAAAAATTTGTATGAAATTATTTATTGTATGTTTTATTATACATGTATATATGCTCAATGCTAGAAGTATAGAGATTCTAATAATATGAAGTATATATTGCAAATAAAAGAAATAATTATCCAGTTTTTAATACAACTAAGATCGATCATTATTCCATGAATAAAATTCCATTTACAGGAAAATTCCATATAATTATTAATCTCTTATTTTAGCTTCTTTTGTGTATTTGTGTGATTTTCACCGTGAACAGAGTTGGTGCAGATGGCTTAACACATCACACAATGGCCTTGCAAAGGATCAAGAAGTTGTTTTATCACTCCTTAGACCTATCGCTTCTTCTTATACTATTGAGGAATATCATGAATCATTGGCAAAGCTTCAGGTATATCATTTCTGTTACATATCGATCAAAGAATAGAAAATGGAGTTATTGCCCTTGTTTGGTTAATTTTTTTTTACATTGTAACATTGTTCGTCTGTTATTACCAATTAAAACGATTAAAGACAGAGGTTAAATATAAATTGCAAAAATGTTTTTCATTTTGTGTTTATAGTTACCCTGCAATTTTCAAAGAAAATCTTAGGATCCCTGTTCGAGTTATTGACCTTTTTTGTCAAATTTTCCAAATTTTAACATTGTTCATCTTTTATTTCAAAAGCTATTAAAGATAAAGATAAAGTTGAAGTGTAACTTGCAAAAATATTAACCATTTTGAGATCTACTTACCCTACTGTTTTGAAGAAAATCTTGGGAGCCTCTTGTTTGGTCTATAGCAATATATATATAGGTAGTACATGTCAGTCTGACACCGGTCATGTAACTTTGTCCACATTTTCATGGTTCATTGACTTTGTCAATTTTTTTGCATTCATGGCAGTTGTCAGTTTTTGATATGTCCTTTTGACATTAATATCAACTTGGCAATTCAAGTGCAGGCAGGCGAGACAATTCTTTTAGGGTCCACACTTGATAGCTATACCTATCACATTGTGTCCTTCCATGTTGGTGTCATTAACTTTTTTTAAAGATCTTCTCCTATGAAAATAGTGGACTAATATGAAGCAAACTTGACATGAGTCCTCACAAGGATATATGTACTTCCATATTTATGATTTTGAAGTTTGAGTTGCAAACAACATGGCTGTTGTTACTAAAAATTAAAATTGAGGTAAATTACTGTTTTTTACAAAAAAACAATACAGATATCTAAAATCGGCGTTTACAGCATGTTTTGCATAATATTTTTATTTTTATTCATTTTTAGAATAGTAAAGTTTGGAGTAGCAGTCCTCTTCTTAGAAACTGGTTAACTAGATACTGGTTAAACAAGCCAGAGGTATATAATATTATATTATGTTAATATTCCATATTACATGATATTACAGCTGTATAATGATGCATCATCATCAGATTAACATGTTATTATTATCTATAATTATATTTCTCGAATGTTGATACTAGTTTATTTATAATTCTAAACTATAACCAAGAATAAAGCTTTCATAATTTAATTATTGATAGAACAAATGATAGCAATGTTATAAATGTAAGGTATATCTTTATAAGAAAAAAATATAATTACTGTATTGTTGATTTATTTATTTGTCTATTTGGAAGATGCCAACCTTGAAATATGAAGGTGATTAAAAAGTGTAGATAAAATGTTTAGCCAACAATTAAATGTTTTACAAGAAAAATAGAAATTATACATTCCAGTGTAACACTTGATGTAACTTCTTTTACATGTAATTTTATCATTATTTATTAAAACATACCCTAAGATATAATGATAAGCATCTTGTGATATTTATTATGAAATCGAAAGTGAGATTTTGCTTAGTATTGGACACTATCTTTAAATCATGTAAACAACATAAATGTAATATAGATTGTCATAATAACATAATGCATACTCCAATCTCATTAGTTTCATATTATTTTTTAGCGTTGGGTACAAGCATACAGACAGAATCGATTTAATGTTGCAGTAAATACCAACAATGGAGTTGAACGCCAGAACAAAATGTTAAAATACGAGTACCTCCAACAGAGAAAATCTACCACCCTTAGCCATTTGCTCAATGTCATTGTTGAGAAATTTTTACCAGACAAACATAAAAGGTACTTATGGTCAGCCCAAATGGAAATACTCTATAGTAATCAGTATGTTTATCCATCAAGCTGTGATGTCAAGTGATAACTTAAAACTTCCTTCATTGAATATTACTATTATTATACTGAGTATTGTACCAAATGAAGGTCAATTTTGATTTGGAGATTAATTTTGACAGAGTCTTTAATGATAATGTCGATATTATAGATTCTACTCCATAGCAAGTATTTAATCCTTCTTGGAAAACATATCCAAAGTTATCTTCTTCAGACGACCAAAACTACTTTTACCAATTGGAAACAAATTTTCATAAAACTTGAGTTACATTCACAATGTAATTGAGACACCAGTGCAAATTCAAAATCATCAAAATTTTTACTGTAATTCTGTGTATAACAATATATAAAGTTGCCACATTTGGCTCAAAAACATTTTACACATGAATTGCTATTAGAGACTGTTTTCAGAATATATCTATAAAATGTAAATAAATAAATAACCAATTTTTCCCAAAAATGGAGGCTCTTTTTAGCACACTTGGCCTAAAGGCCATCTGAGATTTTGACATCACTTTGCGTCCGTCGTCCGGCCGTTCGTAAACTTTTCATTTTTTGGCTATCTCCTCTGAAACCACAAAACCAATTTTAACCAAACTTTACAGGGATGATATGGAAGTTCCTTTACTAAGATTGCCGAATTTTTTTCGGATCTGCCAAAAAACATGGCTGCCAGCGCAGAACATAGTTTAACATTGGACTTACTGGATAAGCATATTTTGACTATCTCCCCTGAAGCTACTGGTTTAGATTAAACCAAACTTTAAAGGAATGATGTATGTACGGTGGTACATTTAGGACACACAAAATATAATAAGTCAGGCGCTCGAGATAATAAGTCGAGCGCTCGACATAATAAGTCGAGAGCTCGACTTAATAGGTCGAGCGCTCGGGATAAGTCGTGCGCTCGACATAATAAGTCGAGAGCTCGAGATAACAAGTCGAGCACTCGACATAATATTATCAAAAAATAAGATTTTGTGTGTCCTAAATGTATGGAATATCTTCAACTAAAATAATTTGACCCAGGTCAGCGATACAGGCTCAGCCTCCTTAGCCTCTGGTTTATGATTTTTTTTTTCTTTTACAGATATTTAAAACTAAATCTCACTGCATTTGATGAATATAAAGAATATGCCAACGAAATTCCTTGTTTTCTGCA
>MJUU01018088.1:0-11844 GCA_002080025.1 Modiolus philippinarum
ACCTTATATAAAACTTCTTCGAAAGGATGTGATAAAGTAAAATATTTTTAAAAAATGAAGCAGTTGAATATTGTTTTGTCAAAAAATCATAAAAATTTTGTTTGTAGCATCAGAGACATATAATGATATGTCTCTGGTAGCATTAACCCCCGCATTAACCTTCTTTCCCAGATTCTTCCAACTATGCATCTTTTGTTAAAAATGACCTCAGAAATGGGAGAGATTAGATGTCGGTGCTTATTTCAATTGTCGCGACACGACATTTATATGTACTTTTTCCCAAATTACCTTATAAGACTGAAATATTTTGCATTGTAGCTATTTTCCTTTCTCGCGATACCAAATTTATGCATCTTTTGTCAAAAATGAATCCAAAAGTGGGAGATATAATATCTAAATGGTTATTTCAATTGTTGCAATACAACATTTATAAGTATTTTTTCCCAAATTACCTGATAAAGGCTGAAATAATTTGCATTGTAGCTATTTTCCTTTCTCGCGATACCAAATTTATGCATCTTTTCGTACCACAACATTTACCTTGTAAGATTAAAATATTTTTCATTTTAGATTTTCCTTTCTTGTGATACCAAATTTATACATCTTTTGTTAAAAAGACCTCAGAAGAGGGAGAGATTAGATGTCGGTGCTAATTTCAATTGTCGCGACACAACATTTATATGTAAATTTTCCAAAATTACCTTATAAAACTGAAATATTTTGCATTGTAGCTATTTTCCTTTCTCGTGATACCAAATTTATGCATCTTTTGTCAAAAATGAATCCAAAAGTGGGAGATATTATATGTTGGTGCTTATTTCAATTGTCTTGACACATCATATATACATATTTTTCCCAAAATAACCTTATAAGACTGAAATATTCTGCATTATAGCTATTTTCCTTTCTCGCGATACCAAATTTATGCATCTTTTGTCAAAGATGAATCCAAAAGTGGGAGATATTATATGTTAATGCATATTTCAATTGTTGCAATACAACATTTATATGTATTTTTTCCGAAATGACCTTATAAAGACTGAAATATTTTGCATTGTAGCTATTTTCCTTTCTCGCGATACCAAATTTATGCATCTTTTGTTAAAAATGAATCCAAAAATGGGAGATATTATATGTTGGTGCTCATTTTAATTGTCGTGACTCAACATTTATATGTATTTTCCCCAAAATTACCATATAAGACTAATATATTTTGCATTATAGGTATTTTCCTTTCTCGCGATACCATCTTGCGATATGCATCTTTTGTCAAAAATGATTCCAAAAGTGGGATATATTATATGTTAATGCTTATTTCAATAGTTGCGACACAACATTAAAAAAATCATAAAAGTTTTAGCGTTTATATCACAAACAGGCGAATCATACTGCCAAGTGATATTTTCAGAGATTGTGTCGACATATATTTTGATTACTTCCCAATCGTATTAAAAATTTTGTTTGTAGCATCAGAGACATATAATGATATGTCTCTGGTAGCATTGACCCCCGCATTAACCTTCTTTCCCAGATTCTTCCAACTATACATCTTTTGTTAAAAATGACCTCAGAAATGGGAGAGATTAGATATCGGTGCTTATTTCAATTGTCGCGACACGACATTTATATGTACTCTTTTCCCAAATTACCTTCTAAGACTGAAATATTTTGCATTGTAGCTATTTTCCTTTCTCGCGATACCAAATTTATGCATCTTTTGTCAAAAATGAATCCAAAAGTGGGAGATATTATATGTTGGTGCTTTTTTTTTATTGTCGCGACACAACATTTATATATATTTTTCCCCAAATTACCTTATAAGACTGAAATATTTTTCATTATAGCTATTTTCCTTTCTCGCAATACCAAATTTATGCATCTTTTGTCAAAAATGATTCCAAAAGTGGGAGAAATTATATGTTAATGCTTATTTCAATTGTTGCGACACAACATTTATATGCATTTTTTCCCAAATTACCTTATATAAAACTTCTTCGAAAGGATGTGATAAAGTAAGATATTTTAAAAAATGAAGCAGTTGAATATTGTATTGTCAAAAAATCATAAAAATTTTGTTTGTAGCATCAGAGACATATAATGATATGTCTCTGGTAGCATTAACCCCCGCAATAACCTTCTTTCCCAGATTCTTCCAACTATGCATCTTTTGTTAAAAATGACCTCAGAAATGGGAGAGATTAGATGTCGGTGCTTATTTCAATTGTCGCAACACGACATTTATATGTACTTTTTTCCCAAATTACCTTATAAGACTGAAATATTTTGCATTTTAGCTATTTTCCTTTCTCGCGACACCAAATTTATGCATCTTTTGTCAAAAATGAATCCAAAAGTGGGAGATATTATATGTAAATGGTTATTTCAATTGTTGCAATACAACATTTAAAAGTATTTTTTCCCAAATTACCTTATAAAGACTGAAATATTTTGCATTGTAGCTATTTTCCTTTCTCGCGATACCAAATTTATGCATCTTTTGTCAAAAATGATTCCAAAAGTGGGAGATATTATATGTTAATGCTTATTTCAATTGTTGCGACACAACATTTATATGCATTTTTTCCCAAATTAACTGATATAAAACTTCTTCCAAAGGATGTGATAAAGTAAAATATTTTAAAAAATGAAGCAGTTGAATATTGTATTGTCAAAAAATCATAAAAGTTTTAGCGTTTATATCACAAACAGGCGAATCATACTGCCAAGTGATATTTTCAGAGATTGTGTCGACATATATTTTGATTACTTCCCGATCTTATTAAAAAATTTGTTTGTAGCATCAGAGACAAAAAATTATATGTCTTTGGTAGCATTAACCTTCTTTCCCAGATTCTTCCAACTGTTACTAATATCGTTGAGATATTGAAATAATCTTACCTTTTTTTTAAATCGTTGAAATATTGAAATAATCTTATCTTGAAGGTTAACCGTCGCTTCGAACCTAGCTGCGGAACCGTAGCTCTATAGGTCCTTTTATTTTTTCTGATTTGGCGGACCATTATCAGAAAATTAGCACAAGGACCATAAGAGCTACGGTTCCGCAGCTACTTCGAACCATGTGAATATAAGTAGTAACGATAAAAAAAAACTATATTTAAATATACCTATGAGTTGACTGTCGCTTCGTTTACAATCGCCATTTTGTCTGTTAACAGAATAAAATCACGTTATTCATTCAATCACGTGATTCTCTTCACCAATGGGGATTTAGAATCCCCAGCCAATTTGTAGGAGTATTCTTAGATATAGTATAATAGTAACAATGTCACACGATAAAACCGAGGTTGACAAACACCCTCTTGAAAAATCAACGCCCCAGACGTTTGAAAATATTCGCAACAAAATCAAAGGATGTCAACATAGGAAATAAATAAATTAAAAAGCTTTGTTTTTTCGATAATCTGTCGATTTGGTGGGATATAAGTAATTAGCTTTCCGAGTGTCTCCGGCACTATTCTGATAAATTTGTGAATGAAACACACGTGATGAAACAGCGGGAATCTCAGAATATTTATGAATGAAAACGTAATTATGAATGAGAGGTTAGTCCTCTAAACAAAGAAATTTCTTGCACCGAGCGCCTTTTCAACCGTTGCAAAATGCAACATTGCATCTGCTGCCGTTTTGTAAATACATTATGTTGATGTAGGTGGCAAAAACTAAGCTGGCCACAAGAGATTATTTCCTCTAGCGCATCTGTTTTGGACATCCGTCTTGGTGTAGGAATACACGCAAGATTATTTTGCCAAGTAGCGAAGAAGTATCGTCTTGAGACGATAGCAATGTACGGGGGTCCCCGTACAAAAAAACTGTGCGAAAAATCAGTAATTATACATTATGACTGGTCAGAATTAGGAATTAAGTATAATTCCTATGAAGTTAAGTAAATAAACCACACGTTTCTTAATATTTCTTAATATTATTACTGAAATTTCAGTAATTATGCATAATAACTTATCATACACTTTCACTGTAACATATTCCTTACTTTCGGTTTGTTTGTTTCCCAATATTTACCTCCCTTTAGAGGAGGTGTAACTTCTGGACATCTGCAGACTTCCGTTTCAAATTGAACGATAAAGTAAGAGGTGTCCGAAGATGAAAGGGATTTTCCATATCGTATCACAATTGTTGTGGATACTATACATCCATTCAAAAAATGGTATTATTGTTTGGGAAAAATACGTACCTTGATGCATTCCTGGGCTGACGCATTTCATTTAGATGTTAGGAATTCCAATATGTTACTCAGATCACTCGATCTTCTTCCATAGGCCTTAGAGGGTAAATTACGATTGTTTTGAACTAAACCTCCTAAAAAGGGACACAACTCTGTTGATGTCCTGCATCCCGGATTCTGAAAAGAGGGAATATACCCCTGTATACTTCTCTAGAATGTTGGTCACTGAGGGTATCACCAGATCAATTGTCAAGTACTTCAGTCTGACCCAAAAAATCGATATTCTACAGTCCTTGTATCAGTAGCCGTTACTTATTGACGGATTGTTGACTGATTGATGAAAAATATAAATTAGGTGAATGCATGAAGGACTTCGTATGTTTCTCAAAATGTTTTGATGAAGAGACACTGTCTGATCCAACTGAACGGCACCGTGGTCATGCCGGTGTAGCTATATGCGTCCGTAAGAAATATGAACAGTTTGTAGAGTATATGCCTGATGGTGGAAACAGAATAATTGGTATAAAACTTAAGTGTAACACTCCTTTAATATTTCTCTGTGTTTATATGCCATGTAGAGGGAACGGCCATACTATAGACGACTATCAACAAATACTGGACGAAATATCGGAAATTATGATAAAATATGGTGACACTTATAAATTTATACTAGGGGGAGATATGAATGCGTCATTTAGAGGGGATTCTACTAAGAACAATATTTTTAAAAGATTTGTTCAAAATCACGAACTTTTATTATCAAAGGAATGTAAATATGGTTTTACCTTTTATCATTATAATGGACGAGATGCTTCACAAATTGACTATTTTTTACAGTCAGATGAACTTATTAGTGATTATATGGTTTTTGACCGAGAAGCCCACAATACGTCAACTCACAACTCAGTTTTGGTACATATTTCATGTGATTTGGGCAGCATATCCGAACAGTCCGAACATACGCCTGTTTCAAGAGTGAGATGGGATAAAATTGATAAATTCTCGTATAGACAGAAAGTTGAACTTAGTTTTCATAGTCCTGGTTTTGCAATAGACAATCTATCTAGTGAAAATTTATCAGACTGTATTAAATCAGTTTGCGATATACTGACTCAGGCGACGTCAGAACTTGATATTTCTAGAAATCAAAAGAGAAGAAGATTTTGCAATAACAAGAAATTACCATGGACACCAGTGTTAGAAAAATTAAGTAAAGACAGTAAATGTGCACATGCTCAATGGAAAGCCGCTGGTAAGCCAAACGAACCCGATAATCTCTTACATCAGAACAAAATTTCAGCTAAAAAGGCATTCAGATCAGAACAACGGAAACTAGAAGCTTCCCTGCGAAACGAAAAATATAAAAATATCCTGGAACTTAATGAAACAAACGATAAGGACTTCTATTAGTTAATAAGGAAACAAAGGGAACATAGTGATTCTGCAAGTACTGCTATGACATTTGATGACGTCGTAGAGACTAGTAACGAGAAAATTAAATCCGGTTGGGCACAATATTTCGAGGAATTAGCAACTCCTATCAGAAATGAAAATTTTGACGAGGACTATTTTATAAATACTACCCTAGATATTCAAAATATTGGTAATATGTTTAAAACACAAAGCATTAGTCAAATTCCCATTTTTATAGAGGAGACCATTCGTAAAATAATTCGTTCTTTTAAAAATGGAAAATCTGCAGATGAAGACCGTATTACTGTGGAACACCTGAAGTATGGTGGAGACACGCTCATTAGTATTTTAACAACAATCATAAACTTTATTTTTCAAAACATTGATATTCCCACTTTCTTAAAAAGTGGAATTGCAACTCCCGTTCTTAAGAAAGGAAAGCCAAAATCCGATCCAAATTCATATAGGAAAATTACCGATACTTATTTAATTGGAAAAGTGGTCGAAAAATTACATCTACAATACAACGAAGAATCCGTCTTGAAACAACAAAGCACACTACAAAAAGGGTTTACAAAGGGACAGATGCCATTGATTACTGCGTTAATTCTAACAGAACTTATACTTGAAGCAAACAAAACAAAATCTTGTTTATATGTTGCATTAATGGATGCGAAAAAAGCTTTCGATGTTCTCTGGCACACAGGTTTATTACGTCAGATGTTTAACTTTGGTATAGAAGGAAATAATTGGCTTTTCTTCGAGGAATGGTACAAAAACGTAACTTCAAAAATAAAATGGAATCAAGACCGATACAAGAACAACAAGGTGTACGACAGGGTGGGGTATGGTCGCCATCAGCCTATAAGATTTTCATTGATAGATTATTGGAACTTTTTCAAACTAATCAACTTGGTGCATATATCGGAAGTACGTATTGTGGCATACCAACTGTAGCCGATGACGTTACTCTTATCTCTCACTGTCATTTCGAACTACAAACAATGCTCGACGTCCAGGCAGACTATGCTAATAAACAGCGATATTTATTGAGTGAACAAAAATCAACTGTTTTATCGTTTAACGATGGGAATGAACATACCTGGTCTATCAACAACAAAGAACTGAAAATATCAGAATCAGCTGTACATCTAGGAATTACTCGGGATTCAATATCTTCAACAGGCACAAAAAAGGTAGCCGGTGAACGCATTGTTACTGCACGTAAAACAGTCTATGCACTTATGGGGGCAGGATTGCACGGACTTAATGGTGTTAACCCCTCAGTTCCGTCTCATCTCATCAAAATCTACGTACTGCCACGATTAATATATGGACTTTATGTCATTAAGTTAACAACTACAGATTTGAAAAATCTTGATACATACTATCTGAAACTGTTAAAACAGATTCAACATTTTCCACAAAGAACAGCTAACTCAGCCACATATTTACTACTAGGAAAGATTCCAGTGTCCGGCGAAATCGACAAGAAGGTACTTAAAACTTTTGGCAACATAGCTCGAAATGACAATTCTGTTGAAAAGGATATTGCATTAAGACAATTAGCAATGAAAAGCAACTGTTCCGAAAGTTGGTTCCCTAAGGTAGTAGAGATTTCACAGCGTTATGATTTGCCTTCTCCGCATGATCTTATATTTAGTCCGCCAGAAAAAGAGACATGGAAGAAAATCGTCAATGAAACTGTCAACAAATATCATATTCAAAAGCTATTGGAAGAATCACATGGAAAATCAACATTACAATATTTGAACTTAAGTGATACTGTATCCGGTGTCGCACATAACATTTGGACTAGCTGTGGTACTCAACCATTTTCCGTTGTAATGGCAACTTTAAAGGCAAAAATTGCAGTCGGAGCATTAATTCTTCAAAGTAATAGATCAAAATTTGCTGCTGATAGAACTGTGTCACCCCTTTGTCAACTCTGTATGAAAGAACGTGAAGATGTTGTGCACTTCCTACTATCATGTGGTGAATTAATGAATATAAGAAACTTTTACCTGCAAAAGATGAAGGAATTTTTATTAGAAAACCATGATTGCGAAATAGTTAACGAAATCTTCCAGAATACTCAAAATACCGTAAAACTTATTGTATACTGTTCTGTTTTCCACTTTCTGAATAAGACAGAAATGATGAGGATAGAAACTATATCAAGAGGATTATGCAAAAAAATTGACACAAGTTCGTTTAAATAAACTGGCAAATAAATAGTGTGCAACAGTAGAATCGGGAGCTTCAGTGATATTTACAGATGTACAAATCATTCGAATAGAAGTGACAATTACTATATCATCTATATGATGGATTATGCTGTAGGGCAGGAGCGTGTATATATGTTTTTTAGATTTTATTCTATAGATGTGGATTATAACACAAAACTGTATATAGTTAATACTAACCAGTATTCCAAAGTGATTTTAATGTTCTTGAAGTGATATTTTAATATGTAAATTTACCGTATGTATGTGAGTGCAAGAAGTTGATAATTTTATTACGCATGATCCTTAGAGTGACTGCGGTGCTCCTGCTATAGGAGGGAGATACAGAATAGGTAACAGGTAACAGGTAAGGACGGATTTTTGACTGATTGGTGACTGATTTTTCACTGATCGATGACGGATCCATGAATAACGGATGTGTACGTATGTTACTCGACTATCCCGGAACTGCGACTATCCCGGAAATTTCCGATGTAGTTGCAGGTAATAACACTGCGATTATCCCGGAATTTATTTCTTCTACTAAATCGGAAGTTTTAAATAATGTCATAATGTTATCTAAGACTTAAAAAAGTGAAAAATTAAGTTTGACAACAGACCATGAGGGTTGATGGAGCAATTTTTTATTAAGAACTTGAAAGATAACGTATAAATAAAAGAAATATATTTATAAAGTGCTTTTGTTTAAAGTTTCATTGTGTTTTTCCTTCCTGTTGAATCCAAGAAGCAATCTTTAACCAATATTATTTGATTGAAAAGGCACAATCTGAGATTATAAGATAATTTCCGGGATAGTCGAAAGGTGCATTGCGTCTGCTATCTCAGAAACTATAACTTAATCGTGGTTTTGAGCATCATTTTGTTTTCATACCGGTGATTATTTTTCATTCCAACTTTTTATTATGTTTTGACAAGCTTACGATCTCAACAAAATATACAAGGAAGCAAAAAATTGTCCCTTATACTGCAATGCTCTTATCCCGGAAATTTCCTACTAAGTCGCTACTGGAAAATGGGATTAACCAGGAAATTTCCGACTTAGTCGCTGATGAGTATGTTGAGACTAACGCGGAAATATCCGATTTAGTCGATGCTAAGACAAATTTTATTCTTTGCTGTATAGTTAATATACCGTTCCTCTATGTGAGGCGGAACCATACCATGATGTTTTGTTTTAAAATATTTGAAATGTCTCTCCGCTGTTTCTTTTTTCGTACAAGTATATTTTCACAAAAAGGGAGGGTATATTTAATATTGCATTTCTAACTATCCAAACCAATCAAACTATTAGTATAGTACTGGACTTTCGAGATTGGAACTTATGTGTAATTGAAGGCAGAAATATGTACCTAACATATAAAGTTTGACAAGTTTATAAGACAACACTCACATACACAATTTGTATAACAAGAGGACGTAAATGCAACATATAACAGATAACAAAGAAAATCAAAATTATTATTTATCTCATCCAAATAAAGAAACAAGAAACCTAATAACGAAATTTAGAGTAAGTGTCCACGATCTTTTAATTGAAATCGGCAGATATGTCAAAATTCCAAGCGATCAAAGGTTATGTAAATTATGTAAGACTATTGAAGATGAATATCATTTTTTTTCACTTGTAAATATAATGCATTTTTTTTACAAAGAACCTATTTGATCATTATCAAAATTATAATATTTTTATAAAACAAAATATGTGTTGCGAAACAGCTCTCAAGGCCAATAACAAAATAACGAGATTCATGAGCATGTGAGCTGTTAAAAGGGATGAATTTAAATTCTAAAATATGACCTAAAGCACAAAAAACACATGGCAAAATAAAAAAGTAGGAACAATAAAAAGGTCGACCGATATATTTCGACAAATATGTCATCGACAAGTGGGTCGTGAAGAATGAAGTAGTAATATATTGTTTACAGGTAAAACATCTTTGACATTGCGTGTACAGTGTTTAAAAATAATGTGTATGATACAGGTAAAAAATCTTTGACATTATGTGTACACTATTAGCAACATTATCAACATTCCAGCCACTGAAAAACATACGACATCGAGACTCATTAGTCATAGAATGATTGTTTTACGTTTGAACCCCTGGAGTTTAAAGTGCCCAGTCTGAAAATAATCAGACTTTTCGTCGCGGAAAATCTTTCGCGAGCATCTAGTCAGCAGTAACTTAAAATCTAAAGTAGTGCTGGCTAATTACAGGGGCACTAAAGGATGTAAAAGACCGAAATGTGTTACCTGTCCCTATACTCTTGGAACCAACGAAATTCGAGGTCCTCACAACACATTTACCATACACAATGGATACACCTGCACAACACAGAATCTGGTATATGCTATCATATGTGGACAGTGTCATAAGATATACATAGGGGAGACCTGCCGCTGACTGGGTGACCGATTTGCGGAACACATCCGATGTGTCCGTAATAATACGGATTGCCCAATCGGCAATCATTTCAGACTCCCTAACCACTGCTCACAAGATATGCAAGTTACAGTGCTAATAAAATTACATGGAGGCCAGGACAATAGACGTACGTTGGAACAACTGATTATTTTCAGACTGGGCACTTTAAAACCAAGGGGTTAAATCGTAAAGGGATCATTCTATGACTAATGAGTCTCGATGTCGTATGTTTTTCAGTGGCTGGAATGTTGATAATGTTGCTAATAGTGTACACATAATGTCAAAGATTTTTTACCTGTATCATACACATTATTTTTAAACACTGTACACGCAATGTCAAAGATGTTTTACCTGTAAACAATATATTACTACTTCATTCTTCACGACCCACTTGTAGATGACATATTTGTCGAAATATATCGGTCGACCTTTTTATTGTTTCTACTTTTTTATTTTGCCATGTGTTTTTTGTGCTTTAGGTCATATTTTAGATTTTAAATTCATCCCTTTTAACAGCTCACATGCTCATGTATCTCGTTATTTTGTTATAATATTTTTACATCTATTTCTACTTTACCAAATAATAAAAATATAAGTATTGTTTTAAACCCATCAACACCCGGTGATATGAGGGCAGTAGTGTCTTTTAGAAACAGTCGGTTGAACTGATGAAGGGAGACCGATAATGTCTTTGTATCAATACTATTCAATGCTAAAAATGTATTGACTTATGTTTGTTGTATGTATGTATGTATCTTATATTGCTAACACAAACCTAATGGGCTTATGTTTTGCAATTGAATAAAATAAATATTATCAAGCACGTATATTTAGAAGGATAGGAAACGCGTACACAATCCATGTTGCATGTTTGTTTTCTTTATGTCGATTTTTAATCTTGCATGTTTGAAATTTTGATTTGTATGCCCTTATGGGCCCTATAATTGGAAAAATAAATATTTTTATACTAGTATTCTCATTCTTTAGAATTTTTAGCGAGGTGTTAGATATGCATTTACTTTTGAAAAAAGCTGCCTATGGATTTTAATAAAATTAAGCTCTCCTTAGATATAAGCTGAATGAATTTTACATCCGTAGAAAAAATTTCGTTTCATTACAGCAAGGAGTCTCTTCAATACATATGATTGAAATTTGTAGACAAAACATTTTCGTCGATTTGTCACTTTCGGTTTTCATCGGTAACAATGCACCATGGTTTGCACCTAAAAGCTTTAAAAGCAATTCACAGAATTTCACAAATTTAACATTTTCTAAAAATTTACATCTACTGTACTCACAGTACAATTTTTGTGACTATCGTTATTATATTTCTGTTGTTTAAATGCTTTAAAGAGAGGGCCCCAAAATAATACAATTTCATGCCTCGCGATAGATTTGCGAATTATCATGCAAATTATTAGCTAAGCTTGGGAAAATCCGAAGCACGATTTCGGAGGGGCTGGCGGAAAAGAAGGGGTTGAAAGCGGAGATGGTGAAGATCAGTCCAGCGACCGGTGAGAATATCTACGCCAACCAAAAATTCCGGTCGGCCTTGATGGTA